>CAWUPZ010000043.1:0-13939 GCA_963924555.1 Crambe crambe
TCTTCAACCAAGAACTACGAAGAACTTACACGCGTACATGGCTGAACACCGGATTAACACTGGGAACTCAGTTGCTATCAACGTTTCATGTCATGCTATCAAGGTTTCAAGTCAACTCATCCAGTTCCATTACAAAAAAAGGGTACATCAAAATTGCAGGATGAGCAGCAGTCCTTGGTGTGCCCAAACTGTAAGTGTGCTAAAAACTACAGGGAAGATCCACGTTTGTATTGATAATGTACAGCTTAATGAGTTAGTGTAATTTCGTGTAAAAATATCTGTGCGCACCTTTTGCATCAACAAATTTTTGTAGTGTACGATAATCTAATTTTTATTCAATTACATAATACGAGTTGAAAATATGTTGTGTGTTTAATTGTCATAGTGTTTGGAAACCACCAAAATTTTCTAACAACCAAAAATTTTCAAAATTATGGTACACGTTCTTTTATACGTACACTCTAAATGATTTATTCACCAACCACTGTGCACAAAAATCGCTAGAGCAAAGATTGCTATTTTCTATACTACTGTAGCTGACACATTTTAGCCAGGGTATCAGACACAAAACTTTCTGATGACCAAAAACCATAAGGAATCTGTGATAAAAAAAAAGATCATATTGGAGCAATTTGAAGAACTTTTGTCAACATACATATACATTCAGAGTACATACAATTAATGTACACACTTATGTGTGTACATGTATGTCGCATATTTGATACCTTCTAGTAAACGAAGAAGGGATTGCCTCTGTCTTTAGTATTAGTGCCAAGTCAAGTGAAAGGGTACGTCCCTGAAATTGTGACATGATACTGATTGAGTTATGCAATGATCAACAACAATACAGTACAAATAAACGTGTGCAATATACTGTACATGTACCTCTTCCTCTTCATCATCCCAAATTATGCGATGAGTAGTAAGCTGCACCCGTCCACTGTCAAATTCAGTCTGTGACAAAAATATAACAAGGCTGAGGCAGGAAAATGACACTGCAGCAAACTCAAAGCATTCATGAACTAGGTTGTATACTATGCTAAGAATGTTGCATGACCAGGAAAAGGTGGTACAGAATCAGTCATACCAACAGAACCCAAAAAGAAAATTGATGGACTAAATTAATGGTATCAAAGCAAGCATACATGAAACTTAATAAACTTGCAATATTAACATGTGCAACTTCAGGGGCCCTTTCACAAGGGGTTGGGGGGCATGAGGAGGATTCCCCCTTTCCACCCCAAGCCCATTGTTGGTCCGCTTGCAAATCTTACATGTACATGTACTTATTAGCCCCCCCCCTGCCGCAAATTGCTTTCCCCTAGCGAATAATACTTCTAATACCCTGTTTATACGGACAATTCTAAACCGGTTAGAAATCGGTTTACATAGAAAACCGATTTAATTCACCTTCATGTAAAGAAAATTGATGGACTAAATTAGGAGGTGGTTTCTAACCGGTTTCTAATCGGTTACTCACTTGTACACTCATGTGTAAACGCAAAACGCCTTCTAACCGTTTTATCTTAGCTGAACTCTGCCTAGTTAATAGAGTGTCGGTACTGAACTATACGTATTTGATTAAATAGGAAGCTGCGGAAGGATTCTTTCTGGAAAAAAAATGGCGAAAGGAGTCTTTCCCACCAGTCGCTGCTTCTCTCCTTTGACCAAATAGATCGCTCAGAGCCTCTCGGAGCGGATCATACACTGACATACCACAAATTGAATTAGTAGCACGAACAGGAAGTCTTCCTTGTTTAGGGCAAAATTGTTCTATTCTCCCCATTCATAAACGTCGATTTCTTCGTCTAAGTCATCAGTAAGAGAGCCACAAAACCTGCTTACCATTGTCGCTGTAGCGTGTGCAACTCCTCCCAAGACTCCTCCTTCACAACTAACTTAGGAACGGTTTAAATGAGTACGTGTGAACACTGTTAGAAATCAGTTTATGGTAAATCAGTTTCTAATCACTTTCTTGCAAATTGATTAGTAACCGGTTTAAATTCGTCTGTGTAAACAGGGTAATATCCCCCTGGAATTCTACCAACACCAAATGCCCTCTCCCTTACGAAATTGTTAAAGAAACCTAGAAAATATTTGTTAGTTACATGTGACAATATAAAAACCAGCAAGAAATTAGTAAACAGCCAAAAGTAAACGCTTACATGCCAAGCAGGCACATTGTGTGCAGCTGTGAGTGCAGAAATTTTCCAGCAACGAAAGTTGAAACCTTTGTCTGCATTATGATCATTTAGATGTGTGACAAATACTGTTGGTTTCAAAATGGCACGAAGAAGCTACGAGCAAAACACCCTTTCCTTCGCAAAGTTTACTATGTTGCCGTTACCGCTGAAGGGAATAGCAACAAGTTTAAACGGCTGGCCTATACCCATACAGATGGTAATCATTAACACTTCACCTTACTGCATTTCATGTATCCAGGGGATCACATTATTTTCCACATGGCAACTCAAAATTATCCACAAGGTCATACGTGAGAACTTGCCCTTCTGTTCTTCACAGCATTGTCAGAAGTCATGACATGCCATCAACTGTCTGCAAAAAAGAAATTGCTAATTCTGGTTGTCACGATCAGCATCAACCCGTTGTGAAGCCACGAAATACAAAGCAGGTTGCCAATATTCAGTGGAAAAAAGGCAGAAGTTTTAGCTCACGGACGATGTGCTATACAACCTCCACGAACTGGCATTTGATCTTGATGGTTTTGTAGCTAAGATCACCATGTATCCTGACCTCATAGTCATATGAGGAATGCCACATATCATGGAAGGGCTTGAGAGCGTTCTCATTTCTGCATCAAAATCACCCTCGATCTTGTCATATGACACTACTTTCCGGCTTGGTGATTTTTTACCTTTCACCACTTCTGTTCCGCCATACACTGTTTGTTGGGAAGCCAGTTATGCCAGCCATGTTGCTACACGTAATTCACAACAAAAGTTCCAAAAAGTTCCCGAGGAATGTTGAAGTTTGCTGGTGAAGCCATTCCAGCATTAAAAAGGGCAAGCAAACGAATCCCTATAGTGATGTTAATTACTCCAACTGGCTTGTTGAAGCAATGGCCTCATAGAAAACAACACTCTACTGAACGTGCCAGTTAGTGGAGATGATGGGCTCCCTTCACACATTTGTCTAAGTGTGACTCAAATCGAACACCTGGAGAAAGCTCATATAGACCTCGAAGAGTTTAAAGAGCTGGTAAGGTCCAATGCAGTGTCCCAGCACATGATGGATTCCATTCTGCAGGGCATTCCCCATGTGATATGCTATATTGACGACATCTTAGTGACAGGGAAGAGTGAAGCTGACCACCTGCATAACCTGGAAGCAGTGCTGAAGCAACTCCAAGCATATGGAATTCGGTTGAAAGGGGAGAAATGCTGATTTCTTCAGGAGGCAGTGGAGTATTTGGGCCATCACATAAGTGCAAAGGGAGTTCGTACATCCAAGGCAAAGTTGAAGGCCATCGTGGAGGCGTCCAAACCTCGGAATGTCCAGGAACTACATGTACATTCATTGTTGGGGTTAGTGAACTATTACTCAAACTTCATTCCATGTTTGTCTGCTATTTTACACCCCTTGAACACCCTCCTCCGAGCCGACCAGCGATGGATGTGGTCTAACGCTTGCACTGACGCCTTCCAAGAAGCGAAGCAGAAGTTGATAACCGCTCCGGTTTAGGTCCGTTTTGATCCTCAGCTCCCACTGATAATGGGTGGTGATGCATCCGCCTATGGAGTGGGTGCTGTAATCTCTCATCGGATGCCAGATGGCACAGAGCGCCCTATTGTATTCGCCTCCAGGATTCTCTCACCTGCCGAACGCAATTTGGCGCAGGTGGAGAAGGAAGCCCTTTCACTCATCTTTGGCATTCGTAAATTTTACAAATACCTCTACGGTCGAACCTTCACATTCATCACTGACCTCAAGCCATTGACGACTATCCTCAGTCCCAAGCAAGGTATCCCTACACTTTCTGCAGCCAGGATGCAGAGATGGGCCCTACTTCTGTCGGCATACTCCTACATCATCCAATTTCAGTCTACTCGATGCCATGGAAATGCAGATGACTTGTCACGTCTGCCATTGCGAGAGGCAGGAAATCATCCACCAGATGATGCCTCGATTTTCAATCTAGCCCAAATGGACTCGCTACCAGTACAGTCTGTTGAGCTGATGGCTTCTACGTGAGCAGACCCCTAACTGAAGAGAGTGTTACACTTTGTGTGGAGGGGATGGCCAGATTAGCCCCCAAAGTCACTCCACCATTTCTTGAGAAGGAGAACGGAGTTAACGGTGGAAGGTGATACATTGTTTTGGGGAGTTTGTGTGGTGGTGCCTGCAAGGCTACGAGAGCGAGTTGTAGAGGAGTTACATCGTGGGCACCCAGAAGTGGTTAGGATGAAGTCCTTGGCTCGTAGTCATATCTAGTGGCCAGAGTTGGAAAGTGAGTTGGAGATGCGAGCAAAGGTGTGCCACTCATGCCAAGTTGCCAAGAATGCCCCCACCAAAGCACCACTTCACCCTTGGGCTTGGCCAACAACTCCTTGGCAGCGTATACACGTAGATTTTTCTGGACCAGTGACAAGAAAGATGCTGTTTATAGTCGTGGACGCCCACTCTAAGTGGCCGGAAGCAGTCATCATGAATTCCACTACCGCCAGTCAGACGATCGTAGTACTGCGGAATTTGCTTGCTCGTTACAGACTGCCTGAACAACTGGTGTCGGACAAAGGACCTCAGTTTGTTTCAGACAAGTTCCAGAACTTCCTTGCCATTAATGGCATTAAGCACTTACGCTGTGCCCCTTATCACCCATTATCAAATGGGGCAGTGGAAAGACTTGTACAGACAGTGAAGCAAGCAGTGAAGTCAGGAAGCCATGGTGGGATTCCTTTAGAGCAGACCTTATCAACATTCCTGATGCAGTATCGTTCGACTCCTCATGCTGTTACTGGAACACCTCCAAGCAATCTATTCCTGGGTTGTCCTTTACGTACTAGGCTAGACCTTCTCCGACCCAACATTGCTGCTCAGGTGCGAGCGAAGCAAGCGGATCAAAAGGCCTATTATGACCGGCATTGTCTGCTGCAGAAACTCCATGTTGGACAGATGGTTTTTGCACGCAACATGCGAGAAGGCCTCAAGTGGGTCCCCGGAGTGATTAAGGACCAGATTGGACCCACTGACTTACCTGGTGCAGGTGCCCGGGGGATTACAGCGGAGGAGACACATCGATCATCTTCGTGACGGTGGTACTGCCAGCCCCGATTCGAGCATTGAGGTTCCTTCAGGTGAAGAGTTAGGGGACCAACACTATTCTGCACAGTTCCCTCGGGATGATCCCCATCCAGAGTCAGGAATGCGCGTACCTGAGCGATCTTCGAACGAAACAGAACCAACTTCCGTTACCCGAGAAGATATTCTGTGACTACTGCTACTGAATCTCATTATCCATCTCGTACACGGAAGCCACCTGACCATTTTAGTGTTAAACAATGAAACCCATGTTTTACCTAAGGAGGAATGAAATGTGGTGTATGTGTGTTTATTATTGTGCTAGTGCACGTGATACTTGGTATTCTCCTGTTATATATTGATTGTAACTTTCTTGGTTATTAAGAACAGTTCAATGATCGATTGAAAGAGAAGAACTTGAACCACGAACCCACCGAGACATAACACCTTCCTATTAGTCCTCTTTCACGCCAACTGAAAACTTTCATGTGGTCTGCCTTCCTCTATAATTTAAATCCACTTACATGTAATCCATGCTCATATCATTTCATCTGTCCATGCTGTAAATGTGCTTCGGAACCTCCTTACTCACATTGTTCACTTACAACTTCTTAACTATCATGCAACTTGTTCTAGTTTTCAGTGTTCATGCAACTTGTTCTAGTTTTTTTTTCTGTATTGTGTACAGTGAAGTTATGAAATGAATAAAATAAATAAACAAATGCGAGGTGAATCCTACGTGAAAACACTCAAGCAGGCCGATGCACATACGCAATCCAACTTGTAGTCCACAGTAGATCCTCTATCCAAGATCCAGATACATCCAAAGCATCAATAACATCGAAAACATGCCTGACCTGCCGCATCTAGCCCTTTTTATTATGGCTAGGTCAGTTCGCTGCACAAACGATCAATTGGCATGGCGTTTTGAACACCCTGCATTCAAGTTCGCACAATAATTAGCGAGCTCGATTATTAAATTAATTGAGGTGTAAGCAACAATAATTACTTACGCAACAATAATGCCTAACCAGAATGATGAACTTGCGCTAGTTTTGGCTCACACTTACAGCATTATCTGTCCTACCATCAAGGAAAAGGAAATGCACACTGTACCCATGTGTTACTCAGTTCGTTTTCCACCAAGGAACAAACCCTTCGCTACAAATTGTGGCAATTCGAACTGCCATGGGGTAATCCGGACCACTATGTAAAAGACATACTATGCAGGAGTATAGGGAAGAAATAAAGGATTAAGTAAAGAGTGCACCCATCCCATTTGGAAAAACCGCGAACAGGAAAACGATGATAGCCTAGCAAAACGCGAACTACATGTACTGGGCACCAAAACTTGAAAAGTATTACACGAATGGCAGTTGAAGGACAAGGGAATTAAGGAACCACCTAGAAAATGCCCATCTTCTTCAAACTCGTGTTGCGTTTTTGAATCAAACTTACCTTGTAATCAAAAACCTAGTTTTAAGTAAGGCACGAAGAGCGAGCTTAGAGAACTAGTGGATGTGTAGAAAAAGCTTGCGAGCTTCCTTAGTTTGTCTACTTGCTCAAGGTAATTAGGACCACTGCATGCAATAATATACGTGCCCTATAGTCCGAATTACCCCCTGGTCCTATTTGCCCCAGGTGACTGTAGTACTGTAGTACCTGCAGTACCTGATTCAGCACTAAAGTTTTGTTGTCAAGTGACAGAAATTGTAAGTGTTTTCTTGGTTGAGTGTGTCTCTAAGAGAAGCATACACGCGTACTGGCCGTATTATAACAATTGTCAGCTGTGACATCACACATCAGGAGCTACTGGCAGTACTGATATTAATCAAGCAGTACTCTTCCTATGTGACTGGTTGGTGAATTCTGCTGTTCACACACCATGGCTGGTTTACATGGCATTTCAACTAACAAGAGCCTGAGGCTCTGCTAGCACAATGGCTGGAGAGGCTACAGTATCTGAAGTTTGATGTAGTGCATAGATGAGGTAAGAAGTACATGTACGCCAATGCAGATGCACTTTCTCAATCAACCTGCAGACAGTATGGAAGGGAAAACCATCATTCACTTGTACCTGTGCTGGTTGCTGCCACCATCATGTGGCAACCACAGCATGCTCCTAGCGAAAGGCTTCACGATTCACAACTGGCTGACAGCATGCTGGGTCCCATCCTGTGTCCAAAGGAAACTGGGAAAAAGCAAACCAATCCTCCAGCCACTGCCACAGATGCGGAGTTGGTTGTGTGCAATAGAATCTGTCACCAGGTATGAGGCTCTTCTTCCATTATATAAACCATTACACCTGAAGGACTGTGCGAGGAAGTACATGTACTCACAGATCTTCATGAAGGTTCCCTGGTAGGCCATGACTGTGACAAGCGGACTGAAGAATTTTCTGTTTCTTTCCATTTGAGTAATTAAATCCCAATAAGGGAAGTCTGCACTTGCTATTGTGCTGTTTGTAGGAAATGGTGAGATGCAAATTCAAGGCATTCTTGCCAATATGACATCAATTCACGAATCCTGAAAGGCAAGAACAAAATACCCCACGCTTTCAGGTGTGTAGCTGGTTGCTCCTCGATACATTTAATTTCAAGCGAGCTAATTATCACACAAATGTAAGTGTGGGGTGTTCGAGACGCCGCTGCAATCAATCGTTTGTCCCGCGAACTGACCTAGCCGTAATAAAAATAGCGAGATAGGCAGGCCAGGCACGTTTCAATGCTTTCAATATTTGGATCGAGGATCTATTGTCGACTCCGAGTTGGATTGCGTTTGTGAATCGGCCTGTTTGAGTTTTTGCACGTAGCATTTGACTCATATCATCGCTCAGCTCTGAGGATTAAATCGGTTGGGACGAGAACCAATCATCATCGCACACCTCTTGTGCATTCCCTCAGAACTATTGTTTTACTGTTTGTGTGATCTGCGTTACTACGTATTGCCCTTACAGTCCTGTATGCTTGCTGTAAACGTTTGTTATTAAAAAACCAAACTCAAGATTCGTTATATTTGGGTCGGGGCCTGAACATTGGTCCTTTGACCGGATACTGAACGAGTCAGTGTCCGTCTCCGTCCTGTATTAGAGTTTGGTTTTTGCCGCTGACAAGTTGTTACATGTATGTCAGAGCTACAAGGTTTACACATTGCTGGAAGGTGACATAGAATGGGCGTGGTCAAAGTGTCCATCACAAAGCTGATCGATAGTGTTCGTGAGTTGGAAGGAAAGGTCCAGTTAACTCACTCTGATCGGCTGGAGGCCGAGAGGTTACAGCAGCGATTGACCAACCTGGACTGTGAGTTTAGAACTTACCATCTGGGCATGGTTGATACATGTATATTGGAAGAAGAGGACGACTTAGAGAAGCAGCAGGCAGACCTGGACGACCATGATGATAGGGTCACTGGCCTGCTTCGTAGTTTAGCTCACCTGGTTACACCAGAAGAAGAGACAGAAAAGCCTAAGCTCGATCCATGGTGGAGACTGCAAAGGAGGCTTTGGCACTTGGAAGGAAACGTTCGGAAGGTTTCTGACGCAGTCTCTGCTGTTGCTGACAAGACCAAAGTGAATCGCCGCCTATTGGAGCAGTAAGACGAGCAACAGAACGACTTCAAGCTGGAACTCTACAACATTTCGCGGAGCATCCTGTGGATGGAAGGCGGTCTCAGAATTGTCAGACCACGAGGCCCGAGTGTGTAAGGCTATCTTCGACATATGCCTCATGATACATCGCCTGCTCCACACTCCTGTCCCTGATGCTCATAGGGAGGGTATTAAGCTCCCCAAGATCGATGTGCAGGCGTTCGATGGGGATATTATGAATTGGCGAACGTTCTGGGAGCAGTACAAGGTTTCCATCCACTCGAGGACTCAGCTAACTGAT
Organism: Crambe crambe; assembly: GCA_963924555.1. NCBI lineage: Eukaryota > Metazoa > Porifera > Demospongiae > Poecilosclerida > Crambeidae > Crambe > Crambe crambe. The sequence continues at coordinate 9,147 of CAWUPZ010000043.1, forward strand.
GCCGAGAAGTTAGCTTATCCGTGGCAATTGCTCAAGGACGGTCCAGCCCGACACGTCATCGAGGGACTCACGGGCTCTGGAAGTGAATATGAAGAGGCAATTAAGTGCCCTCAGAAGCGTTACAACAAGCCATGCCTACTACACCTAGTCCACATAAAGGCAATCGTAGAAGTTCCGTAACCGAAGGAAGGAAATGGTAAGGAACTACGATGCCTTGACAACGTCTGCAGCCAACATCTGCAGGCGTTGAAAACGATGGGTTATGATCCATCAGGGCCTTTCATCACATCATTGATCAAGACCAGGCTCGATAGGTCGAGGTCGATGATGTTCGAGAGGCAAAGGCACACCCAGGAAAACTCGGGTGTGCCTCATTATGCCGAGATCCTGGAGTTCATCGACTTGCGAGCGAGGGGTTCTGAAATGGTTCTGCACAATGTTCCAAAATGCCACTCTCAGACCGAGCACAGCAAGTCCAGCTCCAGGACAGGACGGCTTATGTGGCTAGCGTTGACACAGCCTGCATATTGTGCAGTGTTGGGAAGCACACACCCCTTGTACGTGTGCAGGAAATTTAAGTCTGGGTCACTGGAGCAGCACATGAATCTGGTGAGGAAACATCTGCCTTGTTTCAACTTCCTGCAGTCCGGTCATTTACGCAGCAATGTACTTCCGACCAGAAGTGCCAAGAATGTCGCAAGCCACACCATACTCCGTTGTACTCACAGCTCGAGTGCGATGGCGTGGCTAAGACAACTGGTCGAGAAACAAATGAACCACTGCCGGCTAAAATGAAAGAGTCTTCTGCAAGTCACAGCTCCCATTTGTCCTCTCCGAAGTCTGGAGGTCAGCATAGGGCGCTCATTTTGACTTGCCAGATCGCCGTGATGACGTCAGATGGTTCTGTAACGAAAGCACGAGTGTTGCTCGATTGTGCGCCATCCATGTCATTCGTTATAGAACGTTTGGCATGGCGACTGCATTTGTCTTGTAAGTGCCAGCATGTTTGAATCGCTGGCATTGGTGGCCCTGAGCGTTCACTGTCTTCGTGGTCAGTGGCAACACTCACAGTCGCGAACCAGAAATCGCTGAAAGGCTTTCCGGACCTCGATGGAATGTAGAGGCTGCTGTCCTTCCTCAGATCACAACCAAATTGCCGGCAATGCCTGTGTCGTTTGACAAGAACTGGAGACACCTGTCAGGTCTTCATTTAGCCGATCCGGAGTTTGGTGTAAACGGATATATCGACGTACTCTTATTTGTCGACATGTTAAGTCGATTAGTACGTCAAGGATGGCAGAAAGGTCCTCCTGGTTCTTCCATGGCTATCAATACCTGCTTTGGCTGGGTCTTGTCCAGGACAGTCAGGCAAAATGGTCGTCGGTGTCGTGGAGTGTCTTTTGTCTCGTTCGTGCTTGAGAGCGACGAGAGCTTGGATAAGTCAGATGGGCCTAAGTCCATGACCATACGTCAGCTTCATCCCTTGGAACGCACATTATGGTCAACGGGAAAGCTAAAGTGTTTACTAAAGCCCGATCCTTAAACTCTTTGCATTGCTTCACGAGGAATTCATGATTGCAATTGTGCTGTATTGTTTGTGAAAGCCGTTGGGCTTTTGGCGGGCAGTATGTTCATGTCTCAATAAATTTAATTTCGAGCGCACTAATTTATCACACGAACGTAAGTGCAGGGGCGTTCGAGATGCTGCGGCAATCCATCGTTTGTCATGCAAACTGACCTAGCCTTAATAAAAATAGCGAGATACAGTAGGCAGTTCAGGCACGTTTCAATGCTTTCGATGTTTGAATCGAGCATCTACTGCTCACGATTGGATCGAGGATCTACTGTCAACTCCAAGTTGGATTGTGTTCATGCCTGAACTGCCTACTGTATCTCACTGTTCGAGTTTTCACACGTAGGATTTGACTTGTATCATCGCTCAACTCTGAGGATCAAATTGGTTGGGACGAGAACCGATCATCATCGTGCACCTGTTGTGCATTCCCCCAGAATTATTGTTTTACTGTTTGTGCAATCTGCATTACTATGTACTGCACTTTCAGTCCTGTACGTTTGTTGTAAACGTTCTTTATTAAAAAACCAAAACTCAAGATTCGTTAAATTTAGGTCGGGGCCTTAACAGTAGCTATGACTAGCAATCATCTCAACATAATTCAGTTTAGAAGTCACTGCAGGGCTAGCACCTCAGTGTTAGCCATGGCCATCCCAGTTTTTGGCTGAATAAAAGGGTCATGGATGGAGTCTTAAGTGGTTTACTAGGGGAAAAAGTTTCTGTAAAACTTGATTTCAAGTTAGGGATGGAGCTGAAAAAAGTACAGAAACAAGGCAGAGATGAAAGAACGCAAGAAGACTACCCTACATCTGCAAAAATACACACCAGATGTAGGGTAGTCTTCTTGCGTTGTTTCATCTCTGCCTTGTTTCTGTACTTTTTTCAGCTCCATCCCTAACTTGAAATCAAGTTTTACAGAAACTTTTTTCCCTAGTTTCTGCTCTTATTTCGAGGGTTTCTAAACCAATTTCTAATTAGAAGACGAACGCGTTATCGAGCTGGAGACGAACCCGTTTCGCGCTGGAGACGAACGCGTTGAAAACGCGCGTTCGAACTTAAGCCACACACACACACACCGCTAGCTACCAGCGACTTCCATACAGACCTTAGGCCGAGATGATTGCTACTCACAAGTACTCACCTCCGAAAACGGGCAGAATCACGCTCTCGTACTCACCTCCGAGTATACGCTACATCCACAAGTTATATACGCAATAGCATTCTCCGCTAGATTAAACGGTCTTCAAGTAGACCAAGTTGATAGAGAAAACGATAAACGAACTTCTACTTACACACAGTTACATGTAGTTCTTAGCAAACTCGTCGCTGCCTGTAACCTCGCCTGCATGTAACCTCGCCTGCATGTAACGCACGCGTTCAGCAGTCCAGGTGTGGCCTGACCATACGTGCCATGCCCACACAATTATTGCGTGAAAAGCTAAGAAGCGTACGAAGGAGAACGCGCAGCTTGTTTGAGACAGTTTTTAGGCCATAAATCGTCAGTCGTAGCTCATACACAGCTCAAAACATGTAGGAATAATCTCCATGAGCAGAGCAATCGTTTGGTATGTTTAGTATTTGCACACACCGTATAGTTTTTGAGTTATGATTGATGAAAGAAGAAAGAAGAAGAAGAAGAAGAAGAAGAAGAATAAGAAGAAGAAGAAGAAGAAGAAGAAGAAGAAGAAGAAAGAAGAAGAAAGAAGATGAACAAAATCGAAATTTTCATGTTTGGTTTTCTCGACTTTGCTAAATGTTAGCGGAGTTTTTAGGGTAGATTTAGCAATAGAATAGCAAAGTGATGTAGTCTGTAAGCTTTTTTCACTCCTCTGCTTCGTTTTTCTAGGGGCTGCTCCTATACCTTATGTACAGGCGGCCATTTTACTACCATACTTCTTGATAGGGAGTAGCATGTACAACGACAATATTACAGTGACCTGCAGAACAGAACAGGAGCATCTGCGGAATTTAGACAATGTGTTGACTCCACTGCAGTATAAGATTCAACTGCAATAAGCAGGTATTAACCTTATATGTAATTGTGCCAAATCCACCTTCTTGCTGCCCAGCATTCAGTACCTGGGGCATGTCATCTCTGCAGAGGGAATCCAACCTTACAAAGAGAAAGTGAGAGCACCAGTTGATGCCCCAACTCCTACTAATGTTCAACAACTTAGGACATGTCTCGGCACCGTCAAATACACATGTACTATAGAAAGTTCATATCCTATTTGTCAAGCATGCTCACTCCGCTAAACAGGCTGCTGCAGAAGGGAGTGAGGTGGACCTGGGAAAAGGAACAGAGTATAGCATTCGCCAAAGCAAAGGGTCTACTAGCGTCTACAAGTGTACTCACACACTATGACCCACAGAAACTATTACTACTATCCTGTGATGCTTCTCTGTATGGAGTAGGAGCCGTTATCTCTCATTGATTGGAGAATGAAAGTGAGCGGCCAATCACCTTTGCAAACAGAACACTATCAGCATCTGAAAAGAAATGCTACCAATTAAACAAAGAGACTCTCTCCATTATCATCGGAATAAAGAAGTTTCAACAGTGTCTACAAGGTCGTCAATTCACCATTAAAACTGTCCCTGTGTCCCTACTTTGAGCAACCACGTGCAAAATGCGGCCAGTGATCACCAGGTTTTACACGTACAGCGCCATTCACCTGAATTATACTACCGCGGTAGAGATGACTGGTATGTACCACGTACGATGTAGTAGGTTTGTGTAAACTTTGAACCGCAAGAATGCAAGTTATCAGTGAATACATGTATTCATTTCAACTCCACTCTGCAAGTGGCGCGCTTTCAGTTGTGACTGTTTTAAGAATGGCTTCCACTTCGAATTCAAGGAGAGCAGATGTGTTCATTTTGGTGGAGCGTGTCAAGGTGAGGAGTATAACTTGAAATCTGACATGATTACTGAAGTTTGCAATCTCATAAAGTGGTTAGGACCAGAAAAACACTTTACCACCTATAGTATCTTCTGGAACATTCTGGACACTTTGATTAGCATGCACAGGTGTCTGTATGGAATTTTATAGAACATTCAGTGGTGCTTTGCGCTGAGTACCCTCCTTTGTCCACAAAAATTGCCATGAAATTGTTTTCAGCTTACATAATGATACATAAAATACACAATAAAGCTCTACTATGACTACACAAGGTTGTACTTCCTTTTACATACTGTCTGTAATCACCTATTTACACC
>CAWUPZ010000044.1:0-12207 GCA_963924555.1 Crambe crambe
ACCTTTGACTTTTTTGCATGCACACTGTCCACAGATTAATGCCAGACCTAACTCAAGATCATTACTATTCCTCAGATTTGAAAGAAATGAAAGAGTTCATGCCACAGCCAAACGTGTTGGACAGACAAAAGAGTGAAGACTGCATTTATGAAGATATGATGTAGTCAGTGATACTTTGCACTTGAGTCATTCATTCTATGTTGTGTGAACTTTTCTCAAAGTGCTCCATATACCTGTAGTATGGAAATGCATACAAAACCTTTGGTTTGTTGTTTATAGTTGAACATCACTGATTTCATTTCAGTCACCATGCAATAAATGTCTTCTATGTAATGAGTCATTTAATTGTAGGAAGCTGAAAAGCATCTACTACATGTATATAAAACTGTTGCTCTAATTTTCTTGATGATTTATGCTGCTTGTAACAGTAATATGCTGTTAATATTTCATGTGAGCTTGAAATAGTATTGTGGGTGGGTTTAGTAGTGTTATAGGTATTTTGTATTAAAACAATAAGTGGATTACGAGGCCAGTAGAGATTTACATAATACTACGTGTTGTTGTGGAAACTTAACATCATTCAGTACTTGGCTGCGTTGCTTCTATGGTGGATACATTTGTCTCCAGAAGAGTCTTTGTACACTGAAAGTGCTTGATAAATGTACTGAGTGCCATCAAACCTGGTCCACAGCCTTCCATACAGACAGTGCTGAATGGGAGTATCTCAGATGCGTGTGCATCGTTGCTTAGGAAATCTTCACGTTAGTTATGGCAACCAAAGAAGGCCAGAGAAAACCAAAACATGCATCATTCCCTCAGTAACAAAATCGAGAGTGATGACAACCCCCCCCCCCCCCCCCCCCCCCTTAGATTGCATCCAAGCATCCAAGGGCCATTTTGCTCATATCCGTTGTCCCTTAGGGAAGAAGATCATGTACATACATACATACATACATATCTATATATATGTATATATATATGTATATATATACATAAATCTGTATTAGCCATATACACCCCCTTCAAGCCTTACAGCAAGAAAAGCGGTTGGATTTAAAGAAAAACTATCCAAATATAGGTAAGGTAAAAAGAAGAAACTGCTCAAAACAAGAGAACTGGTTTGCCACAGCCAACAAATAGCTATATAGCTATCAACCCTAAAAGCAAAAAGGCTTCTCTGGGATCCTGACCTGTGTCCATCATCGCCTTCCAGGACTCCTGCTTAGTGTTGCCAATGTTTAAGCTTTCTAAAAAGGCTAAGACCTTAATTTGAGATCAGCCACATGCACCAAGACTTATGCATTGCGGACAAGGGAAGTGAAGGGAGGAAAGAAAAGAGTATAAGTTGGAAGGGAAACACCTGTTTAAATGAGTACAAAAGTATTTGTTGAACATTTCTGCGTTGAGTGTGGAAAAGCCGAAGTTTGATTTTCAATATGTGCAGGAATCCAAATGTATTTATTGTGAAGTTTCTTAATTCTGTTTCAAAATGAATGTGAGTTAGAAACCGGGAATAACAATTGGAAATAGTGGATTTACAATGAATGGAGTACATTTAAATTATGACCAAACCAATTCAGCACCCACACGACGATGTTTCACAGCATTGATTCTCTCATGCAAGTTTGGCCTGGGTCCAGAATTGGTCCACTCGGACCAAAATTGGCTGCCAGAATTGGTCTGCCCAGACCAAAAATGGTGCTGTATGGTGGCCTCGCCCTAACAAAGCCAAAATTGGGAAAGTAAATCAGGAATCAAACATATAAGCACTTTCCATCTGTTCTCATGTGATATAATTCTGAAAAGGTGTGCTTGAGGTTGTAACCTAGAAGAAAGCATAACTGTCACATTAATGATCTCATGCCAGGTAATAATCAAAAATCATACATCTAAATTATTATCACACAGTCATTGTCGTTATATGTTGCTGGAACCTCTCAGGAACAGCGTATGTTAAGTGTAGGGTTGCTTATATAAAACTCAGCATCACAGTCTGCAGTACATAATCAGTGTTATGTTGCCGTTGTCTGAATATGCAGCATCTTGTATTGGTTCTATTACTAGTTGGGCTGGCTTGTATTTTTGGCCTTCTGTCAAGTTATGGTCATGCAGAGCAAACATGTGACAATTACTTGGTTGAAGATCAAATGTGCATCACGGCCCACAGGATTGTCAATAGTTAATAATAAAATTGATACATTTGTTTAAGCATTTAAATAATTTATCCTTCTAATTAGCATGTTTGCCTTGCTCACTGGTATGAAGAAAATCATGACTTGAAAAATCAAGACTTGAAAATCATGAGCACATTCTGCCAATAGTGATCTTGTTGTATAATATAATAGACATAAATCCCCTTCATGTGACAGTAGGATCCAATTCCATAGAGTCTTAAGACAGAGGCACCAGTTGAATAAGCTTGAACTACATAGCAAACCTCAGAGTACAGTTTGTCATTTGCTTTGTGTTATTTATTGTATACGCAGTGCTGACACCATGCTACAAAAATATTTCATTTGCCAAGCAAACAAATCTTACTCACATTCTATCAACAGTTCAAGAACACTATATTAAGTGGTACAAAAATAAAAACCGTTCGTGTGACTGTGTGTGTGCTTATTTAAGTCATCAGAATAACATTGCGCTTGTGAAAACTACAAATTTTTATATAACAACAACTATGTATTCCACTACTACATCTAATCAGGGAACAATGCTAGGTATACTTGCTTTTACTTGAGAAACACACGTAGTGATTTTAGTTCTTGTCATAAAATGGAAGCAAGAACATGTGTGTGGTATGCATAATGCAAAAAGATCTTGATGACATTTTGAGTGTCTAGGATTCTCCAGGGATCTGATCATACACACCCTCATGATCATTTTCACCTACTAATTCATAGTCTTCTGAACGGTCCACATTTGGTGGTTTGGTTGGGACTTCATGACTTTGGTTCACTTGACCATAAGCACTGCATTGCATCATTTCAATTTCCTGTCTGAACAACACAATACATGTAGCATTAGTAACGTTAACTTTGCATGATACTATCACAAACTTACTGTTCGTTTCTCTGAGTCAATGAAGGTTTCCAGCTACAGAGTGAGAATTTCATTGTGTATTATAAAAACATGATTCTTTTGAACCATTTTCCAGGAATAAACTTACATTTTTTTCTTTCGGTTAAGGAGACAGACGATGAGAATAACCGTGACTATTAGTGTAGCCACAACAATGAGGACAGCCACTGACACACCGGTCGCAATTACAACTAGCATGTTTGGTGTGCTCTGTGTTGAAGTTGGAGTGACTACTCTGGTTGAGGAAGGGATGGTTGCACAGATAGTGTCACTAATATCATTGATTCTGACGGGACAATCAGGATCAAATCTCACTAGCAAAAACCCGATAGTAATTGTGGCTCCCCGCTTGACCCAGTCTTCAACATATCCTAGTAGCTGATTAGAAAAATGGCTCCCGTAGCTGGTGATGTTGGCTCTGTACACAATTTGAGTTGGCTCCTGCTGGTCACAGAGTAGCACAGCTTGGCTAATGAAGCGTTCCTGGAAGTCACACTGGCACCTGTTCCTGACAACTCGTGCCACTTCCATTTGAATGAGAGATTCAATAGAGCATTCTGTTGATGGCTGCATGGGAAATTAAATCCATATTTTTTTCTGTTATCAACGTGCGGAGGAGTTTAATTCACAAGTACATAAGATGATTACACTTACATCCCATCCTGTACAAGGTGAAAATTCACCCGCTTTTAGCTGAAACCACAAAGAGTCAGGGCCTGTATTGTTTCACATCAATAACACACGTCAACTTAATGGTGCTGACTTGATACAATGTAATTATACATGCATCTTTTAAATATAATCAAAGAACAAATAAATGTGATTTTATTATGACACAAAATGAACGGAATTTTTCTACAAACACACAGCTAACAACTTGGCTAGCATTCAATTATATCAGTAAGAAACAATGGATACCCTTGGTCCCTCACAGTGCTCTCAACTCTCTTGCAATATGCGTGAGTCTCAATCATATACCTGTCATCTCACGCTTAAACAAATCATGGTGTATTTCTCAGCACAGTCTCTACCTTAATTTAAACATATAGTCAAAAACAATCGGCATCCTTAGTATGGATGTGTGTTCAAACTCTCACGATTGGCGAAATCGTCAATGGTCACATGACTGCTTAGCAACCTTGTCATAAGCCCCCAAAAACTTGAACATAGGTTCTATAATCCTAAATATGAATCTTGCACAATTATTATGTAACGATGGTTGAAGTTCTAGTAGAATTCCTCATTATGATAGCCGAAGGTCTAGTCAGTTGTACACGTGTAGTTCTAAGAAGGAAGTTCTAGTCAAAATTCCAGACAGACACAGTTCATTGCCAGCATACCTGTTGCAGCTTGTAGCTCATGCTTTTTACTCCCTCCGGGTATGCTATCACACTACAGACATAGCAGTGAAGCACACTGAACTAGACAGCATAGAAATGGAGAAGTTTTAAGTTGAAATTGGAACTAGAAAGTATCATATCCAAAAATGGAAAGTACTTCCCAGTATCGCTGAATTTTTTATGTTGCTTTTGATTTGACAAAGAGTGAGAAACGTAAACCTTAAAACTTCTATAATTTTTCCTACAGTGGAATTTAGGAAACGATGAAATATGCAGTCAGATGAAAAAAATTCACGTGGTAAAAGCATGATGCAGCTGTGTGACAATGATGTCCATTTTCTAAAGTATTGCAAGCCAGTTTACCCAAGGTTATCACATCTTTCTGGACACATAAATGTCTTTGGATGTAACATCAAGAGCCATTGCTTCAGCGAATGCTGAAGTAGAAGGGCATGCAGAATCTACATGATATCCTCAATGCAACTAACAATTGTGTGCTTATCCTAACTGTCATCAGCCATGTGCGTGTGTGTGTGTTCGCTTTTAGAACTATAAAGCAGAATCATTCACCTGGCTTTAAACTTTTCTTTCAAAGTTGGTTCATTAACATTAAAGCATGTTAACATTAACAAGTTCAAAAGAAGTATTTGCGAAATATTCCACGTATACGGTATAGCCCCTATATATATTCATGTACTTAGCACAGGATTTTCGATGATGCATACCACATCCTATGCCAGTACACCAGTTCCGCATAGTAGCAAAGCAAGAGCATGGAATGGTGTTGTTTGTGCCACACTATCTTTTCAGTACTTGCTTTCAACATCACCGCTTTCAAAATTACCAAGTGTATGTAAATGCTTCCATGTCAGCTGAAGAATAAAACATACCAGTATTCTGGTGGTTTGCAAAAGTAAAACTAGGTGGGGGGATTTTTGCAAAACTTCATTTCAAGTAGGGATGGACCTGCAAAAGTGCAGATCAGGGCGGAGATGAAAACACACAAAAAGACTACCCTACTATGAAACAATGGTGGAAAGAGAGACAGGAAGACTACCCTACATCTACTGCACATAGAGCAGGTGTATAGTAGTCTTCTGGTTTTTCCTTCTGTGATTGTACTGTATTAGGGTAGTCCTCTTGCGGTTTTTATACATGTATCTGCCTTAATCATTGCTCTTGTACTTTTTATATCATCCCTACTTGAAATGAAGTTTTGCAGAAACTTTTCCTCTAGTACCGATTTTTCTTTTGGGGGGAAAGGGAGTGGGTTTTGTAGACTGACTTACATGTAAAACCCATTTTGAGAGATATATAGACTTTGCTATTAAACAGCATACAAATGCATAAGTTCGAAATTGAAATTGCAATTAAGAAGTATCATATCCAAAAATGGAAACTGCTTCCTAGTATTGCTGAATTTTTTGTTTCTTTTAATCTGAGAATGTGTGATAACCGTAAAGTTAAATACCCTATAATTTTCCCATTATCAAATTTAGGTTATCATGAACTACACAATTAAAGGAAATTTTTTCACATGGTACAGGCACTTTACAGACGTGTGGGTATGACTGTAAACACTGATGTCCAATTTAAATTATTGGAAGCCAGTTTACCCCAGCTTACTACATCCTTCTGGACACCTATCCATGGATGTACTATCAAGTCGAAGGGCAGGCAGCAAATACTTGGTATCCTCAATACAACTTGCTATCAAATATTCCCAAAATATAACAGCAGTCGCTCATGTAATAATGGAATTGATGAGAAAGTATCTACATGTACTACAAGTACTCTCGGACACAGAAAAAGCAGCTTACATTAGCACTACGGATACCATACATAGGCAAGATTTCTCACTATGCACTATGGTACAATAGTGCAAAAGTACGCACCATCTTGGCTGATGAAGATAGATTGGGTGATGCTTTCTCCACATCCAACTGCCGTACAGGCACTCACCGAGACTGTGTAGTTGGTGTTAGGAGTGAGATATGTGATGGTTACACGTTCATCATTGCTTTCCCGGAGAAACGGCGACTCTCTGTTTCCCAGAGAGCTTCCTTTAGTGATATTCATGTACGAAATCTGTCAAGGCAAGAGAGCATGCATAAAAACAATTACTACACAGATGTCAATTAAACCAAGCTGCTAAACTAGTTTTGCACACTTTGGAATACAGGAAAATTTTGCTTGTCCCACAAATTTTGCACACATTGCATTACCTAGAGGTGAGCAAAATGTATCATTAAAATTTTATACCTATCATACTAAAACTACTTCTACAAGTATCCAAAGGCATCAATAGATGTCATGCTTGTCTGATATTATTAACCACAAGGATAGCGTGGATGGCACTTACATTATACCCTGTCCTCTGGCCATTGTCACAAATGGGCACCACCCATTCAACCATGAGAGCGGTGGAATTGAGGTTAGTCAAGATCACTGACTGTGGAGGTTCCGGTACTGTCAAGAGCAAAATGGATAGGTAGGGAAGAAAAGACAATAGGTTAATGTGAGTGGACAGGACAATGGATAAAGTGGAAAGCTTACCAGAAAACATCAACTCGTTTTAATGGACAAGACACAGTTATGCTATACAACAATAAGTTAAGCTATGTGACAAGCCAACTACATGTATACTCCAGCTACTGCACGCGTACGGTTGTAAAAATGAGTGTATCTGTTTGATCCACCACCAAGCAAGAAAAAATATATATATGCTCATCTATCTTCCTGGAAGCTAGTACAAGTATATCGCAACATACACCTTCAAATATGGAGCAGACTATAGCAAATAGTGCAATGAACACACAGCCCTACATGTACATGTACTTCCAAAAACTGCCTATCTGCACTTAACGACAGCCTCATCAAACTCAGCTCATAGATATGCCTAACAAATGCCTACCATCTTCGTTTGTTTCAAACCCTTCGGGTGTGGAGAAGTCACTGAAACCAGCACTTGTGTTGCCACGTACTTGAAAGGTGTAAGAGGAATTAGGGGCTAAAGGATAAATGGAACAAAAGTAAGAACACAAAACACATATAATCCATTTACTTTAGCCAAAGGGTGATTCTGTCAAGCCCATATGGTTTGAACAAGTAAACACTTGAGAAACATCTGTCAATGATTCTTACACAAATGCAAGAATTGGTATTATAAAGTAAAATAGAGTTAAGTCTGGAATAGGAAGTAACTATATACCGTACAATATGAGCATTTTATCTACTACTGTATTCCGTGCGATTTTTTGGCAAAAGCAGGATAAAGTTGATATTACTGCTGGTAAATAATATCCATTCATGAACATTTCTTAAGGAGGACATCTATTTTCAAACTTAGACCAAGTCTCCTCACAGGTAAGTTACATGTATATGCCTGAAATGAAGCCTACATGTACTTCACTCACTTAGTCCATCAACAACCACATTGGTTGTGTCCCCTGGCACGGACAATGTAAACTCAGCTGAGGCACCAGCAGCTTGAAAGCAGGCTTCTGGTGAATTTGGCTCTGGACCTTGCCTTTTGTGCCTTACTTGGCGAGGATCTACAATTCGTACTTCATATGAAAAAATTGTTCCATTTTGCAAAAGCTCAGGAATGGCGTCCCAAGATAAACGGACTTCCCGTGGTGATATCTGATCTTCCTCAGACACCATTAATGGTTTGGGAGGAATACTAAAAGCTGTATGTGTAACATACAAGACAACAACATTCAAGACATGTGCATAAAAACCAAATGTGGTGCGCAAGTCATTAAAGTGACAGGCAATACCACTCACATATACTCTACATGTACAAAGGCCACTAGTATAAAATTTTTTTAGCCCCAATAATTGTATTAAATACTACAATTCTTGATGTTTAAACCTTAACTCTCTGATGAGCTTTGCATTGCAATTGCAACTTATTCAATATTATTTTCATTATGGTTGTTACATAAAGCTATTACATTATCAGTGTACTGTAAATTTGAGAAGAACACTACTACATAAGTTTTTGATTTAAAATAAATAAGAAACAATTATTAGGTGAAAATGCACAGGATATAATAAGCAACACTGTTCTTATGGTAGGTTTGGTCATGATAGTGCTTTCTTTGGTACAGTTTTCAACACCATATTCGTTTTACAGCATATAACTTCTGGGTTCCAAACTTTCCAACGCAAAATAGCTGCAAAACTTACGTGGACTTTCGATTTCAATGAATACTACAGGTGAGTAAGGTCCATCTCCGACTGTGATCGCTAAAACCTCAAATCCATACATGACTCCCTCCTGCAAGCCAGTGAACTCCATGAGAAAGGCTGTACTTGGAAGGTTGCTGGTTTCCATCTGGTTGAATCTATCCATAATGGTCTCATTCCTGTGTATGAAGAAGCGAATGCGGTAGGCAACAATAATCCCATTCGACTCCTTCAGCAGTGGACTTTCCCATGAAACATTAACGGACGTTCTGGAAGTAGTAACAGCAGTAACATTTTGTGGAGGTCCGCTTGGAACTATGGTGCATATAAATACAATGGCATGAATCTGAGAATGTTCAAAGCCAGAAGTCTAGCTCAAAAACAAACATATCAGTGCGTACATGTTCAAGGAATAAAGCTATTTTCGAGTTTAACGGCAAAAAAATTTGCTAAGGTACTAAGTTAAAACACTTTTGCTCTACAAAAAATCAAAGGATCTGGTAAGGGCTGCAACAAAATATCAATAGAATTTGAAAAAATGTTCAATTGGTAAAGATAGCATGGATTGAAAGTGCTTGAAACACTAGACACATTCAGATATACTAGGGAAAAAAAGTTTCTGTAAAACTTGATTTCAAGTTAGGGATGGAGCTGAAAAAAGTACAGAAACAAGGCAGAGATGAAAGAACGCAAGAAGACTACCCTACATCTGCAAAAATACACACCAGATGTAGGGTAGTCTTCTTGCGTTCTTTCATCTCTGCCTTGTTTCTGTAATTTTTTCAGCTCCATCCCTAACTTGAAATCAAGTTTTACAGAAACTTTTTTCCGTAGTTTCTGTTCTTTTTTCGAGGGTTTCTAAACCAATCTCTAATTAGAAGACGAACGCGTTATCGAGCTGGAGACGAACCCGTTTCGCGCTGGAGACGAACGCGTTGAAAACGCGCGTTCGAACTTAAGCCACACACACACACACAGCTAGCTACCAGCGACTTCCATACAGACCTTAGGCCGAGATCATTGCTACTCACAAGTACTCACCTCCGAAAACGGCAGTATCACGCTCTCGTACTCACCTCCGAGTATACGCTACATCCACAAGTTATACATACGCAATAGTATTCTCCGCTAGATTAAACGGTCTTCAAGTAGACCAAGTTGATAGAGAAAACGATAAACGAACTTCTACTTACACACAGTTTGTTCTTAGCAAACTCGTCGCTGCCTGTAACCTCGCCTGCATGTAACGCACGCGTTCAGTTGCCCAGGTGTGGCCACCATACGTGCCATGCCCACACAATTATTGCGTGAAAAGCTAAGAAGCGTACGAAGGAGAACGCGAAGCGCGTTTGAGACAGTTTTTAGGCCATAACTCGCCAGTCGTAGCTCGTACACAGCTCAAAACATGTAGGAATAATCTCCATGAGCAGAGCAATCATTTGGTATGTTTAATATTTTCACACACAGTATGGTTTTTGAGTTATGCTTGATGAAAGAAGAAGAAAGAAGAAGAAAGAAAAAAATCGAAATTTTCATGTTTGTTTTTCTCGACTTTGCTAAATGTTAGCGGAGTTTTTAGGGTAGATTTAGCAATAGAATAGCAAAGTGATGTAGTCTGTAAGCTTTTCTCACTCCTCTGCTTCGTTTTTCTGGGGGCTGCTCCTATACCTTATGTACAGGCGGCCATTTTAAACCTGCTCCATCCCTAACTAAGAAGTACTACCGTACTTCTTGATTCTAATCTCCTGAGTAACATAGAAATCAGCTAACAGCCATATTTAATTACACATCAGGTGTGTTTGTGCCCAGTTTGTGAGGAGGAAATGAAAGGCACTTACCATTCTCATCTGTTCTCTCTGTTTCAGTTGCTACGGGACCCGCTCCAATGATGGTCAAAGCAGAAATGTTGACCTCATAAACAGTATAGTTGTCAAGCATGTCAATTGTGAGGGCGGTTGCATTAGGATCAACAAAGACACTATAGATCAAACTAACATTGTCAGGAATGTTAGTTCCAAACTCAAGTTGCTCTGTGATCCTTGGTACATATTTAGTTCTCCATAGAATATGTGTGAAGGCAAAAAGATGCAACCAGTCTGGTTTCTACTCCTTGTACCAGTCTGGTTTCTACTCCTTATATGTAGCTAATTCGTATATACACTTGCTTTTGTTATTACAAATGTATATACCGTATGCATTTGCTTTTCCTTATAATATCATTATGGCTTGTGTGTAATACATGTGAAGTATAAATGTTTATGGTCACCTGAAAACAATGGATGCAAGTTACTTTGAGAAAAGATGCCTATTTATTGAACCAAGGTCCTCTAGATTGCATGCATGTCAGTGTCATGCTTCTGGTATAGGTATGATTTGGGTCAATTGATTTGGGTCAATTGATTTGGGTCAATTGAGATGGACATCCATGTCTGTGTGAACACAAAGTATTGTCACACAATGTTCAATCATGCAATTCGTCGTATACCAAGTCCTACCCACACTAAATATTTTGTTAAGAATGTTGTAGTGTAGCATGTCTTTGACCATCTCTGTGTGTTTGTGAGGCCTATGGCACTACTCCTAAAAGATAGAGTGCATGTATGCGTACAGTGTATGTGGAACAGTGTATGTGGAAAGACAAGGATGGATGGATTTTATGCACATATATATGTACAACTAGAAATGTGTTCCAAGTCTTGTTTGTGATTTCAATTGAGATGGGATCCATTTGCAAGACATCAAGACATTCCTGGGTAACACCTGCTACTATTGAAATAGGAAGCGCAGTCATTGCCGGGCTGTTTGCAGACAACATGGTTGCTAATATCATTTTTTCCGCTACATGTCAAACATCCGGTTGATGGTAGCTTCTTGGCCATTTTGGTGGTAATCGAATTTGTCAAGTGAATTCCAGGTCAAGCAGAAGAAGTAAGTGCTCACTGGCCTACTCCCTGAGAAATGGGTGTGTTGTGTTGGAATGCATTGTTAGTGTTGGGAGCATGCCTGGTTTGCAGCGTGATCGAAACAGTACTCCCTGGTCATTTATTACTTTAATTGTTATCCGGTAAAAATGCATTGTGTTTCCAATAGGAAAGAATGCTTAGTCCCTATGTGGAATCTGTTGAGTGAGGGAATTTTGCACTTTACAAGATAAAGTGGATTTCTTTCCAAACCAACAATCCAAATGATTGCTGACCACACTAGTGGGCATTAAAAAGGGAATAGTGATTTGTATACACTAGTGTAGTGTTGCAGTATCAAGAAGTACGGTAGTACTTCTTAGTTAGGGATGGCCCAGGTTCAAAATGGCTGCCTGTACATAAGGTATAGGAGCAACTCCAAAACAAACGAAGCAGAGGAGTGAGAAAAGCTTACAGACTACATCACTTTGCTATTCTATTGATAAATCTACCCTAAAAACTTAGCAAAGTCGAGAAAACCAAACATGAAAATTTCGATTTTGTTCATCTTCATTCTTCTTTTTTCCTCAAGCATAACTCAAAAACTATACGGTATGTGCAAATATTAAGGATACCAAACGATTGCTCTGCTAATGTAGATTATTCCTACATGTTTTGAGCTGTGTACGAGC
>CAWUPZ010000045.1:0-12295 GCA_963924555.1 Crambe crambe
GTTCAATATCTGTGTCCGCATTCTTTATCACTGTGTCTTCTCCCTCAAATACTGGACCCAGTGAAGTGTCATGTGTTAGAGATGGATAATGTTCTTTCATAGTTCCCAGGTCAGATCCTTCAGATGAAGTGCTCATGATTGAAGTCCTGTAATTGGCTGACCGCATTGTAGTTTCCAAGGTGCCAGTAGACGTAGTTCTACCAGGAAGATGTGAGCTTTGCTGACTCGATTTCAGTCCATAGGACATTACATGTGGCTTTCTTCTAGCTCTGTCTTTCCTGCAAGTCATAATGTATATCCACTTTCTGAACATCTGACGAGCCTCCGGAGATCGAAGAGTGTGGAGTATAAACAGGAGCACACCGTGGAATGATACTAGGATGGTGAACACTATGACTCCAATACGACCCAAGACACCTGGTAGCGATGCTAGGAATCCAATAATCCATGTTAGAGCGAACGTAACAACAAGCACTATAGCAATTATAGAATCTTTACGGATCAGCTTCAAGTCAATTTTTTCTTCTTTATGGCGGCTACGTCGAAAGATGGAGATCATGATAATGACAAATACTGTCAAGTTGAAGAGGAAGATGATGCCAAATGGAGCAATAACTCCAGCATACAAAGGGTAGCCAATGGGAAAGCACCTGAATAGGTCAATCAAGAAACAAATTGCTGTAATCTTTGTGTGAATGCAATACATAGAGCAATGTACATTACCAGTGAAATGCAAGGCACTGTATATGTTGGGTGAGCCTCAGCAAGTGTGATTTAGTACTACAATACTCAGTATGTGTAGCTCCTTATAATATCAAATATCTACTGGCTAAGAAAGAATTTGAAAAGCTAGCAAGAGTTTCATATGATGCACATATCATTGTTGCTGACTAAGGAAAGCATAACATCTAGATGAGGGTAGCTCTGATCGATGTTCATAAGCACATAATTATATTAAAAATGCAGCTTGCTGCACTCACAACACTTTTAGCCCACATTCGCTTAAAGTTCATATTAGTGCCACAATATAAGATGTTGAACTCCAGACTGGACCACGAGGAGGTAGTTCAGACTTCCAGGTTACTGACTGCAAGTCTGGTTTGGAAAAATAGCCTTGTCATTCACCACACTGCTGCTTACTATTTCTGAAATCTGATTGGCTGAGTTGAAGGCACTGATACCCAGCTCAAAAACATAGTGCCCTCCTAAACCAACCAGTAGAAACCCACAGAAAAGGTACCAATCCACTATGCAAAAACAGTTGTGAATCAGCTATGGAAGTAGGTTTGGGAGAAGGCCAATCCAGTTTAGGACAACTGCATATCTACTAATTATAAGTGAGAAGCTAATCCTGTTTGGAAGAACTGTAAATCCGGTCTTCGGGAGAAGCTAATCCAGTTTTGGAGAAGCGAATGTGGTTTGGAACCACTGCATATCCAGTTTGAAGGAATGACCTTCTCAGCTATTATGCAGCTATGAATTTCAACTCACAATCCGTCAGTGTCGGCTCTGTTGTACAGCTCATGTCCAGGAATAGCAAAAGGAACCACCAACACAATCGGAGCAACTGAGAAAGTATATATATTAGGTTACCATAATAAAGTGCATTAATTTGGTCTGTTTCCATACTATATACCAGTAGTCACTATACTGTGACAAAGTACTAATTCATGTATAGCATAGACATCTACAGTGGTAAGTGTATGCTTAGGTCTGACACAGAGTCCGGTATAGTCATAGGCTAATCTTGCTATACCATTGGAGTATTATACAATACAGCAGCTAGATACTGGACTCACTCCACGCAATAAGTGCAGCCTTTGTTGTATAGTTGTTGATAGTGCATCCCATGACGACGACAAGTTTGATGTAGAGAAGTACTGACTCAGCAACAGTGAAACAAAAGTAGACCAGTAGAAAGTACTGTAGTAGGACTCCCAGCACAACACAGAGTTCATTAGGGTATGAGATGTGTGGGCGTTGTAGAGATGCAACAGTAAATGAGATGTACATTCCAATCAGTGAGATACACATGTGTATCAGTAGCTTGCCATAGTCAGAAGAACGGAGTTTCCTGTTACAATAAGCATTTGAATACCTCGCAACTGCTGACATTATTCACAATGCTGGGATTATTGCTTACTTTGACAATAGGAAAGTGAAGACTGTGAGAGCAAGTAGGATAACAGAGAGAGTAGTACCGACGTAGCTGAATGCTTCCAGGGCTGTGTCTTCTGGGTTTGGCATGTCAGTTGGACTAACATCCTGTTAGAATAGAATAACCAAACAATCATTCATCTCTACTCAGCTTTGCTTTGCTTATTTTTTATATACTACATTATTTTAGTTTTTTCCTGATTTGTCATTAAAAAAATAAAGCTATAGATTACAAATAATAGTTAGATGATGGATGCAAGGGATCTATGCGATTTAAAAGCCCATGAGATCTGGGGTTGGCATAGACTACTAAGAGTCTCGCAGACTTCCAAATCCCATAGATCCCTCGCATTCAGTGTCTAACTTATTTAGAATACAGTTCAGGTATGCTACTATAGACAAACAAGAGAGCACTTTGCAGTATTTGGTAACAGCTGCAATATTGTGACTAGTTGTTTGGCATTAGCAGACTAACTGTCTGAAGATGTTGCTACAGTATGATCCCTTGCTAACGATGAAATTGATACACTCACAAAGAGAACTCCAAATGGTGTGAGATGATCACACTGGCAAGTAATGATGGAGTCTGTTTCATTAGATATATTGCAGCCATTCTGAGACCAAGCACCAAGTCCATCTATGAAAGGATAATGCACGCAGGCATAATGTATGTTCAGGTACAATGCTATGTCACATCTCTTACTGTCCAGTTCAAAATCCCAAAATACACAAGTCACGTTTGTCCTGTTCTCCTGATCAATCTAATTAAGAGACAAGTAATATTCTTTATACTCTCATTATGTCAATTATCAATATAAGATCTGGTATTGTATATTAAAAAGCAGCCAAGTCTAGACACTTACATCTCTACTTCCAAAAAGCAGTTCAAGTGGAGCATTGAGAGTTTCTGATGGTTGAATACCATCAACCTGTACTGAAAGAATCCCACCTCTTACTGCAGTTGTCCTTAAGTCAGAGACTAATTCATCTCTTTGAAGAAAAAGGGTAGCATCATTAAAAATTGTGAAGGCAAAACGAAGAGAAGTATTAGAGTTTCCAGTTGCTTCTGGTGGCAGACTAGCAGATACAATCTGATCTTCCTCTTCAATAACACCAGTACTACTAAGGACAGTTATCCTTCCTTCATCACTGACCTCAGCAGAGAACACAACTGGCTCACTAGTCATGTCAGTGGCCACTGGAAACTCTTGAACTTGAATGATAAAATTGTCTGCTTCTAATGTCAAATTGGTATTGTTTCCAGGAACTACACCACCTGCAAACTCCTCCACACTAGTTAATATGCTGGTGTAGAAAGTATTATCATGACAGCACATTCAGATAATTGTATGCAAGATATAGAACATGTACAATTAATGATGCTAACCGTGTTGTTGATTGACTTTGAGATTGACTTTGTTCAAACACACTTTCATTTTGCATCACAGCATCAATTATGTTGTCAACTGTTTCAATATAGTCTACCCTTATCTGACAAAGATGTCGAGTCATAATTAGACCATACATTTCTATTATGCTTTAACAATTTAAAGCTTTCTAAAACTTTACGTAGAGGCATTTGCATTTGTGATCATATTATACAGGTCAATAGCATAAGAATATCACTATAATATAATTACAGTAAAATTTACAGTAAAATTGCTGTACCGTTTCATCCATGATAGCCTCATCAGTTATATCTTCCACTAAAAGAGATATCACTGTAACTTCTAAAGGTGTGAAAGTTGTTCCCTCTGCTGTTAGGTTCTCAGTGATACTATTGAGACCTTCAGCTATTTCTGTAGCCTCTTGCTGTATGTGTTTGCTTAGGTAACTTAGACAGTGAATACATGAAATGTAAAGTTAAAACTCACAATTGATAGCGCACACAAGTCAAGTAGTCTTTCAGTGTAGGAACAAGCTGCACTGATGTCTGTGTCAAGCCACACAGCTTGCTGGTCATAGTTCCCAAAGCATTCTCTACTAACTGTTGCCCTGTAAATGCTTTCATTTATTGAACCACAGGGACACTGTACAGTAACAGCATTTGCAATGTCTGATTCAGGCCAGGTGATGATAATTCTATCATCTTCAGGAACAGGAAATGCACTTTCTGGACAACCATCTGAATAGCATATAATTTTATGACATAATGTGGAGGTTAGCACTACATTAAGTTTGCCTACCAAATCTTTCAATATTTGAAACGACAAGATTATCATCAAATGTCTCAAGGAGTGTTCTGATGGATCGAGCTAACCCTTCCGATGACATTTGCTCTCTAAATACACTCACTAACAAAGTTGCAATTGTGGACGATATATTTCTGAGATATAAAATATAAATTCAATTTTAGTAGTATTAATTTTGTGACAATAATGATAACTCACTGCAGTCTGATGTCTATTATAACAGCATCCACTTCTGAAAGTAGATAACCAGTGAACATCCTACGAATCTAGAGAGAGGTTTAACTGTAAGTATCAAACTCATTACTCATAGACCCTGTTTGTGAAAGTCAATTTTTTTTTTTTAAATGAACAAAGTAAGGACCAATACAAGGACTGTCTAAGAGAGAATGAAAAAGTAAGGGGAAAGTTCAATTAAAATAAAACGACAGCTAAATAAAAGGGTATAATATTATATTTTTACCTGATCGATAACCAATCCCAACTCAGCACTTGAGTTCATGTTTCTCTTAAATACATTTCCTATAGACACATCCACCGCATACTGGTATATTCCTGAGTAATGTCACATGAATGAGACACTTCATACACATTGATTAGGATAGCTTTCATTCTATACTGGTACTTACCTGGGATTTGCACTAAACTTCCATTTGAACTTGTCCTACAGTGATCGAAACAGTAGTAACAGTAACAGCAACAAAAGCAATGATGCCATGCTATTAGTGTGTATTGATTTATACTTTCTTGATGCTACCCACAATATACACACTGACATAAAATTTAATAAACACTCATAATGTATTGATGCATTTGCCTCACCGAGGTTCCCTTTCTTCTGTTTGTAGTATTGTTTCTTGTAGACACGTCCTATCAAAGATTTCAGGAGAGACTGAGTTGTTTACTTCACAGTTGTATATGCCTCTGTCATCGATGGTCACATGTAGGAGTTCCAGAGTGGGCTGTGTTTCACCTTCAAGAGGTATACCATTCCTAAACCACTGGAAGGTTGGAGGTGGGTCACCCACAGCACCACATGATAGTGTCACACTTTCTCCAAGCTCAACGCTTGAGCTAATTGCAGGATCTTCAGTAACTCTTGTGCCTCTGGCATTAGGACCACCAGCTGAAACAGTGAATTGTACAAAGAATAATTGTAACGTAACAATGCTGGAATTATATTATTTTATTGCAATAAACGTTCTTGCATAAGACAATAACTTACAGTCTTCTATCTCTGAAATTATGACGACAGTTGCGTTGGATACTACTGCACCATCTGCAGTAGTGAAGCTGTCATCCAGCTTTACAGAATCACCTAATGTGCTTTCTTGTCTGAGTACAATAAAAAAATCTTTTGATTCTTCAACATCATTGTCATCAATGGTGTTCACAGTTGTACAACGTTCTACATCCATAGTAGATCCTTGTGGAAAACTTAGTTTGACTTCATTTAACCTCTCATAATCTTGGCTGAAACAATTCCTTACAACATCAGCTGCAGAGCAGAATTGACTGAGAATAATTCATGTGGAGCTCTTCCCAAGCAAGGTTTCAGTTGGGATACTTAACCCCTAGTTTGAACTGAAACCACTTGTGCACATACATCACTCACAGCTATTTTTGATTATAGAATAGGCACAGCTATTTGAAACTATAGCATTCACACCTGCACTTCCATCTGCTGTAGACAGAAACACATCAATCCCTTCTGGAAGTGTTGAGTTGGGTAGTGATGTTATTCTGACACACACTTCAACTTCACCTCCTTCTAAAACAGTGTATGATCTTCTTACAAACCCAAGTGACACAACTAAAAGCAAAGAGAAAGGTAAGTGTTTAGTGTATAGTAATTATCCTGTAAATGACTACTGCACAACGCAGGATCAGAGCTTCATAAAGTGGTATATAAGAGTACTATAGCAATATTCACATACACAACACATTAAAGCTACTAGAAAGAGAAAAAAAATGTTTTCTCACCACTTTGATAGTTTATAAAAAAAGTTAATATCCATTTCTCAGTATACCCATTACCTTCATTATCAAAGATAACCACATTCAAAGATGAGTCATCAGAGATC
The DNA here is from genome assembly GCA_963924555.1 of Crambe crambe. Classification (NCBI taxonomy): domain Eukaryota; kingdom Metazoa; phylum Porifera; class Demospongiae; order Poecilosclerida; family Crambeidae; genus Crambe; species Crambe crambe. The sequence goes on from CAWUPZ010000045.1 coordinate 6,431, forward strand.
TTCGGTGTTGTAGACACTATTGTAACTGTGAAGTCGTGTCCCCCCTCAAGATCACTGTCATCTCTTGTAGTTACGTTGATACACTTCTGATCCAAACTCTTGGTAATATTGGCAGGAAAAACAACTTCAAAAGGCTCAGGAAGCTCATAATCGCCTTGCATTAGATTGGATGATAGAATAGTGATTGGTACTGGAAAAGATTAGTGACAAGTGGTGAATGATCACAAAATTACACATGTGGTATCAAAGATGTACCTGCTTCACCACTGGTTGCATCCAGTTCTACAGTAATATTGCACTCAAGGCCCCCATCAGGTACATCACTGATTTCAACACATACTTCAATGGGGTTACCCTCTATAGCTGATTGAGCTTCAATCAATCTGACTGTCGCATCTGTGGTAATCAGTAAACACATTCACAGTGAAATAGACTATTGTGTAGTAGCACTTGTAGACTCACCCTCATTGTCCACAATTGTGTATATTTCTTCTTCTTCATCACTTTCCACACTATTAGTACCACAAGAAAGTGGTACAACTGAAAGGATTTTCACACTAAACTCATGTCTTCCTTCAAGAATGTCATCTTCCTTGATCATCAGTCTGTCTAATGTACAACGTATGAATGTTAGCAAAGGTCCAAACTCAATAGTGAAGTCTGATGGTGGCTCAAAATCAATGCCCTCAACTGCAAACAAAAAGAATTGGGTGTAGTAGTTAAATTTATAGCAGGCTAAACTCATAGTCCAGTAACTGCATTGACTCACCTGCTTTAACAGATCCAACAGTAGTCAGTGCCACATTGAATTCACACTCAAGTTCCTCTATCCCATCTAATTCAATGCACACATCAACTTCTCCAATGCTCTCAGGGAACACAGTAAAGGGAGTTTCAAGTTTTACAGAAGCATCTATTAATTGGAGGGAGTACACAAAGTCACAATACAATAAAGTTTCAATACACACTGCAGTCATAACATGTTGACTGTGAACTATAGTTCAGATCACTTGTGGGATAGATGACATCACACACAGAGTGTCGGTATGGCTGATAAACTAATACTCAACAGCAGCAGGATACAATTACAAATTGCAGAAAAAAACAGAGTTATCACGTATTTGAACAACTCACTGTCGTTGTCCAGGATGGTGATTGTAGTAGTGTTCATCAGTACCTGCAGAGCTGGAATAGTGTTAGAGATCTCCACAGTTATCATTTCATTGGATTCTAAAACATTGTCATCAGTGATATTGATACTGATGCAAGTTGCATCATTATTGGTAGTCTCATTGCTAAGAAAGACAGCAGTGAGATCAGAAACACTGTAGTCTGCTGTTGAGACGAATTGGCTGATGTCATTTATTGAAAACTGCACAACAATGTCGATTCCTAATCCTCCTGATGGTACATCCAGTATAACAGCACAGACATCTAGTGGTGGACTGCCTTCTTGAACAAAACTGTTTGACAGTTGCATTGAAACCAAAACAACTGTGTTGAAGAAGAAGAAATGCAACAAGTTATAAAATAATAGTATTGTTGTTCTGGCTTCTACATAGAGGAGAGGGGGTCTGGGAAGCCCCCCAAAAAGGATGCTGGATGACTTAAAGATAAAGGCAGGTTATTTGGTTAGAGGTCTTGTGACATATAAGGAAAGGGTCCAATTATCAATGCTAAACTTTATAATTCTAATCCAGACCACTTATCAGCACGACAATTCCTTCTTGAGTACAAGGTTCATAGTTTCTCAATGAGATAAGAGACTTCTTACTTTTACTATGTTACTGTACTAGTTATGCCAAATTTCCACAATATTATTTCAAAGAACTTCTTACCATCATTGTCCAGAATATGAATAGTAGCTTCATCTCTGCCTTGCTCAAACTCTGCATCAGTGTCTAGTGCTAGCACTGACACCAGGAAGAACTCTGGATTCTCCACAATGGCATCATCAACAATCATCACATGTGCTGTGTGTACACTTCCATTGGCACTTCCCAGTGGTACAGTGACATTAACATCAATCCCACCATAGTCTGAGGGGGCACCAGCTGGGCATGGATGAATATTAATAATACTTGATGATAATATTCAAGTATAGATATAGTCACTGATCACATCCGTGAAGTCAGTATTGATCTGACACTAGCACAGTAAAACTGTGAGTATAAAGTAGTTTATTACAAGAATGTTGTACCTGTGGTATTAATGTCTGATGTCACGAAATTGAGTGATATATCTCTGTTGGTCGGACCACCTTGTGTGAGCTCCACTTGAATTGCCACAAAACTTACATTTTCCATAACAACAGGTGCTGTTTCCACGAGAGCCAAGCGAACTACATGTAGTTGGTGAAAATATGCAACTTCACTCCGATTGGTCACGACAATGTACACACAACCATATTTCATTCACATGCATTATACTAATTATGGCTCAATAAATTGAAGTGTTGAGGACTAATTCAAGTCATACGCAACAACTTACTACTCTGGTAGCTAATAAAAACTTACCATCACTATTTAATATTTCCACAATTGCAGTTCTAGGGGAAAATACTGCCAAAGGAGATGTAGTGTTTCCAGTCAGTGTGATTGTTTCAACATTCTCAACTTCTTCATCATCAGTGACATTGATATTAAATGTGCGATTTGAACCAGGGCCCTCACCATTACCAAATGCGTACATTAGATGTAAGGGTACTTGATAGTCAATACCATTGCCTGGAATACATACAACAAGAATCTATCATTACAATAATTATGTTATGATTAGAAACATAGTCTCTTTCTATCCACAGTATCTTATTGATTAGTTAAGTGGACAGCCTACCTTGTGCAGTGCCTCCAGAAACAATTACAGACACAGAAATATTAGAAGTAAGTATGCCAGAAGAAGGGGCCAGTACAATGGTAACAGTAATGAATCCATCCCTCTCAGTCACTCCATAGACAGGTTGAGAGAACTGAAAAACTGCAACTGTAATAAATAATGTGTCTTTAAAATGTGACTGTCAAACCATTTAAAGTACATTACGTACTCTCATTCTGTATAATGACTGTTGTTGTGGTCAGATCAATAATGACATCTGGATCACTAGTTGTCAGTAGTACTACAAAGGTCTCATTTGATTCCACAGTATCATCAGGTAGGGTAGATATGTTAAAACATCTTGTACTATTACCCGGTTGGAAGACAACCTCTTCCATTGAAACTGAAGTGTAGTCCATTTCAGCTGTGGTGAAGATAAACATTGCTGTAATCATATCTAACAAAATATGTACTACTACAACCTTGAGCACTTCCATCCATTGTGCCGACATTGACTGCAACATCTCTCTCTGTCTGTCCTGAAAGTACTACACACACTGTCACATTATCACCTTCTTCTGTGCTATACTGTTCCACTTCAAATGATAGTGTAACAACTGGAGAGGAAATCAATAATGGTAACCTCACATTAAATACATAACATCTTGTGTTACTTACAATCATCATTGCCTATAGTAATGGTTGTTGTGTTCAATCCAAAATTCACATCTGGGTCATTAGTCTCCAGTAGTACCGCAAGTTCCTCATTTGATTCCAGAATGTCTTCTGGTATAGTGGAAATGATAACACATATAACTGAATTACCAGGCTGGAATAGAACTTCCTCCATTGAAAGTGAGTCGTAGTCAACATCAGCTATTGAAGAAAGAATAGGAACAACATCAATAATTAACTGACATAAATTCTATGTATCATCTACAGCTTACCTTGAGTATCTCCATCTGCTGTGCTGACTCTCGCCGTAACATCTCTCTCTGTCTGTCCTGAAAGTACTATACACACTGTCACATTATCACCTTCCACAGCACTATATTGTTCCACTTCAAAAGACAGTGTGACATCTGCAAAAAAAGTTTATACCTCAATGAATGTATACAGTAACACTGCCCTCTGTATACATGTTGATTACAAAATAACATCTGTATTGATCATGCTAATACTATAGATCCCACCATACCTACACCATGCAGAAATTGTGATAAACAATAGCTAATGAATATTACCATCATTATCTGCTATTTCCACAAGAACAAAAGCTCCAGGTCTAAGCTGTGGCTCGGCCAGAAATACAATGAAACTATGTTCCCGCTCAAGTGCCTCATCATCGATGATGATAATGTCAGTACATGCCTCAGAGCCGGGGAGTGATTCTTTCTGGAATACAATGCTATTGTCACCACTGTGGTCCTCATTGGGAACTGGAGGGAGAAGGGAAAATGGCAGCTTCATCAATCACTGTAGTGTAGATGGCCAATCCACTTACATGTTACACCATCGGTAAGCACAATCAAGAAAACTTCAAAGTCGCATATCAAACTACTAGTGAATTCGAAGGTAAAGATGGCACATAACCTGACAAATTCATCTCCCTCATTAATGGACACTATGCTATCATTAGTGAATTGGAATATCGGCTCTGTAGGGGAATGAGGAGCTGCTATGAGTGCAAGCCCAGTGATTGAGTGAGAGATAGTGTAGTTCTTACGATTAGCATCCGCAATAGTGATATTGAGTGCATCTGGGACAACCATGATCATACCAGGCCCTGCAGACTGCACGGCTACAGTGAAGAAGGGCTCACACACAGTGGTATTATCTGAGATGGTTAAGACATCCACACACTGTGGGTCATTGAGAGCAGTGAGAGAGAAATTGGCCTGCGTACTCCGGAAGTCATCTGGGGAAGCTGCAAATTTTGAGGTAACAACATATTGACGACAGTTTTCTTAGTTACCGTCAGTACAGAACTTAGAGTATTAAAATTTTCTCACTGGCTGTTCTATTCACAGTCTCCATGATGATAGTGATGTTGCACTCTAATCCGTCTCTAGGTAGGGATGTAACATTCAGGCACACCTGAACACTGTTCCCCTCAGTCACCACCTCTGGCACAGCATATAGTGCTACAACCGCCACTGTAGGTCAAAGAATTACATACGTAGGCAGTTACGTGGCTGGCATATCATACATAGGTTATAGGAGGGTACGAAGTTAGCACAAGTGCATGATAAGCCATACCTTCATCATCAATAATGGTCACTGATGTTTGTGTATCAGTAATATTCAGTGGTGGATCACTACTCACAATGATCACACCAAAGCTATGAGGTCCCTCCAGTGCCATGTCATTCACAATGGAGATGGTTGCACATGCTGTAATTCCATCAAATATAGTGGATGCCAGGAACACCACCTCCAGTGTGTCAATTGCATTAAAGTCCTCTCCACTCACTGTACAAAAGATAAGAGCCCAATAGCTTAATATTAAGTTAAAGCAAGAGTAAGTGTGCAAATATTATGCTTGTAAGATTGGCTCGCCTGCTTTCACTCCATCAGATAAAGCCAAGACCACTGTGACATCAGTGTCTGCTCCTTCAATAGGAGCCATAGATATCTCAACACACACATCCACTGATCCATCACTCTCATCAATCTGGTAAGACAGCTGTTCAAAGCCGACTGTGGCATCTGGGAAGAAGAAGGAAGCATAGCAATGATTATATTTAACTGACAGTCTCTGATGACCTTGCAGAACTTACTCTCATTATCATTAATGACTGCAGTCACTGACTGGGTTGAGAGTTGTACATTGTCCTCCAGATTGCTGAAGATCAGTGATATGGAGAAGTCGTGATCTCCTTCAAGTGCCGTATCATCAATAGTGGGGATGTCCACACACTCAACAGACCCATTAAAGGAACCAATGTCAAAGGTAATGGAAAACATTGGAGGATGGATAAAGTCTAAACCAAGCTCTAAAAAGAATATATAAAAAAACTCAGTATGATGTAGCAAAATCATGATAGGCAC
>CAWUPZ010000046.1:0-14622 GCA_963924555.1 Crambe crambe
GGTACATGTACTTCATTCTTGTGTACATCTCAAAGAAAAGGTATATCTTTCTGGAGTTATAAATTGCTTGAAATAGATGTAGTCGACTGCTTTCTTACATTTTAGAAATTTACACTCATTAAACTGGTGCAGTGAATTTTCTTCAGCTATGCTTGTAACCACATTGTCATTACTTTTTCTGGAAAACTAAAACTACTCTCTGGAAAAGTCAATATAAGTTATTTACTCCGTAAATATGAAGCAGCTAAGGACACATGAAGATACATGAAAGGAAAAGTGTACGTGTTGCTACATTTAATTTGATCTCATAACTAACTCTACAAGTTCAAGTACCATTGCAACTTACAATTCTTGTAACTCTCGTCATTAATCCGGCAATCCAGTCTCTTCACGGGGTTGTTGGTTTCGACGTACACAGAAATGTCGAGCCCATTAACAACGGGTGAGTCCCGGACAAAAATGATACTGAATTTTGCTTTCGAGAAAGCCAGCCTCGTTATACGTATCTTCTCCTTCCTGTACAAAAGGACACAGAACTACAGAGTTCCTGTGGCGAAAAGATTTATGTCATTCAGTGGTTGTACAACTAACATATATTGCCTGAGATAGACATTCTGAATCGAGGAAATTGCTTGCATCAATTTGCACATAGAACTGTAATGATTGGATTTCCGTCCGCATCTATTTCATCAACAGGCAGAAGGACAGCAACATTCCCTGGATTTATTTTAAAGGTCGTGTTGTCTGAGATAGTTAAAACAAATGAACATGTTGGAATTAGACGGTGTTATATAAATACCACTGAACTTTATTTATCCACTAACATGTTTCCATTCACAGTGCACGGGTTTTCATCGCAGAAGTCATTGACTACCTCAGCAGTAACCTCCTTGAATTCTTCAATAGCTTCAGTGGTCACTTACATTATCATAAAACATGAAAAAAGCAGTAAAAGAGCATATTAACAAATCAAAGGACAACATGTATTAAAAGCCAAAAAACGTAATAAATAGTTGTGTATTGCAACAAACCTCGTCTTTGCTAAGACCAGTGACAACAAACTTGGTGGGAACCTTCTGGACAACTTCTGGCAGTTCAACATCCTTAACTGCCAAAACAGTTCATGTACTCAATTCATACATATACAGTACATACGTATTGCGGACTGCAGTCTTGCATAAAGACCACACCCACTCACTTTCGCATTTCCCGCTGACTTCCTTGTAACCAGATGTACAGACACATTTAAACGATCCGGGGTGTTCTGACACATCCTCTTTTCATCGTCGCACAGATCCATTCCATCCTCAGCAGCATCGTAGCACTCGTCTATATCTACATGTACATGTGTCGGGAATGGTCAAGAAACGCTCAATTCTAGATTGATTTCTTGTCACTTACATCCAACTAAAAATATATACTATTTTATGCATTATTTTGACTCACTATTGGGCATTAATCACACAAAGCAAGCGAGTTATAGAAATATCACTAGTATATTTGCTTCCGCTGTTTCCTTCCTTAATGAATACTCTCACAAATGTATGCATATATCTCAATGTATATTCTGCACTCTAGTCAACATACGCCTTCGCAAGCCAAAGTACACTTATGCGTGTATAATCGTCATTTACACATAATATCAAGCATTTATTTTTGCATGCATCAAAACCTTTGCTAAGGTTTTTTATATATACAATGAATTCATTTTTAGAAAACTTAATATATGTAGTGAGAAGCTAATCAATGTAGCTGTACATGACATGTATGGAAGCTATGTTGTTTTAATAGTATAATATAAATCGTTTGTCACGCTAATCAATAGGGATCTGTTTGTGAGTAGAATCGTGTGATTTATATTAGATGTAGGTTCATGACTATACCAGAGTTAAACTAGCCAATATCAGAAAAAGGTACCTTGACAGGTTGAGTTCTCCTTGAAATCAAAGCCATCGTAACATGAGCATTCAAAGGACTGGTCCAGGTTAACACATTTCTGTTCGCATGGACTGAACCTGGCACACTCGTCAATATCTACAATGATGCAAGCACCTTTTTATTACACAATACCTGCTATATGTATATGGGTTGAACCAAACATGCCTTATACTGTACCTATACTCAATACTGCTTTGTCATGCTTTCATGTATGCATATATAATGAAAGCCTCCCTGAGAACATTCCTGATGTTTGTATAGCTTTCTATACGAACATAATTAATACACAGACAGTGAAGAATGCATGCTTAGAAGTACTGAAGGTTCAAGTTGTAATTAAACTCAAAGTAAAATTAGGGAGGCCATAATAATTGCAAGACAATTTGCCGTATATTATCAAACAAATGATGAACATACCATACTTTGAGGATATGATTTTCCTCACCTACACACTGAGTGTTTCCAGCAAGCTCGGTACCAACAGGGCAGTAGCACTTCTCTACTCCTCCAATGACTGCACATCCGTAAGAACATCCTTTGTTTCCAGTACAAGGATTGTCAGCTGTATGGACAAATCAAATAGTTCATCGTCGAAATGAGATGCAAGGTTGACGTGCACTTTTATCTCACGTACGTGTGCAAGTCTTTTCGTTGTCGTCAAGAGTGAATCCATGCTGGCAACCGCATTCAAAGGAGCCATGGGTGTTGAAACAAGTCTGCTGACAGTCATTGACTCCGTCACACTCATTAATGTCTGTGTGCAAGCACAGGAAAACACGCACACACTCTAACGGATCTTTCACTAGAAAAATGCCAGCCTATTATAGTGAGAGTGTGACTGTTGCATCCATATTTACTCAGTACAAGAAGATTGATTGTTTCTTGTTGTAGTATATAGTGGTTGAAGATTACCGGTAAGTCGTATGTATGCATATGTGTGTGTCCATTTCCACGAAATTGTGTGCAGTTAAGTCATTCTATTCACACGTGTCCATGCAGTGATGAAAATTTACTGACCTTGACAGAGCTGGTTTGGGCCCGTGTGTTTGTACCCCTCCTCGCAGCTGCACTCATATCCACCCACAGTGTTGGTGCACAACTGATCACAAGGAGATGAACTCTCTGCACACTCGTCAATATCTAGAAACAAAGGAAGCCGTCTTTAACACTTTGGCAATGCATATATAAGTAAGTGCATGCATGCATGCCTTTTAGCACTGCATGCATCTGCACATACTCTTTGCGCATTCATCGATATACACACAGGCTATCTGGGAATTTGCGCCATCCGCAGAGAGTGCAGTGCTTTCTGAAGATAGTGCAGCGCTTTCTACGAATTCTCAGAAAGCGCACCAATGTGCAGATTGGCACGCTTTCTGGGGATCCCTAAACACTAAAACCAGGGCCGTACGGGCCTGTAAACTGTAAATCCTAAACCCCAGAAAGCGCAGCACTTTCTGGAAACTCCTAGAAAGTGCTGCGCTATCTGCAGAAAGTGCAAATTCCCAGATAGCACGGAACATACGCGTCTAAAGACAAATGAAGTCATTTTCAACACTTTGACACTGTGTGCATATTGAAATATTCAGCTGAAGTGTGATTCCCTTTCACTAGGATCGACTGTGCGCAAGTTGTTTGCAATGATGAATTACTGGTTTTCTGTTTGAAGCAGTTTTTCCTCCCTATGCATTTGAGGCTTTTCTTCATGTTGGCATTGTTGTTCTTTAAAAGAATAAGTAGATAAGTTGGTAAAAAAATGAAAGTAGTTCTTGGCATTTTGATGTCAGTTTGGGATAGGAGAAAAGAAATTTTATATGGCAATAAATTGATACTTGAGGTCAGTCCCAACAGCCCCAGTCCAGTTTGAGTGAAAGCAACATTATCCATTTATTTATTCATGAACCACACTGACCGCTGCACTTCTCTCCATCTCCAAGGTATCCAGGAGGGCAAGGTGCACACTTTGCTCCCACTTCGGGAGCCGGAACGTCAAAACAGCTCACCCCCTCAAAGCACTCGATATCAGCACAGCCATTGGCATCTTCCTCACAGAATCGACCACTGTAGGCTGCGTGCAAATGGAACACTCAAAAAAATAATTCCCGCATGCCAACAACAGTGTACGAGCATTGAATGCACCTTCGGGGCAGTTGCAGTTCATCACAACAAAGGAAAGTGCTACTAGATCAAATATCCCATCCAAGGTGCACTCTCCGCCATGGATACAGCCGCACACTTGCACCTGTGGCTTCAATTTTGCAGTAGCTCCCGCAGCATCTACGGCCACCAACGTCAAAGGATGTTCTGTGGCACTCGCTGGGGTCCAATGAAGACTGTAGACTCCAGCCGCGTTATCACTGAGTGTAAGCCCCAGGAGGAAGCCCTCCTTCTACCGACACTGTAAATTCATCCCCTTCATCTTTCACCTTAAAAGAGTACGTAGCTGGTTTTCCGGTGGTAATCCTGAATACGGACTCTCCCTCCATTGATGGTGGGAAATTGTCTGCAGAATTCAATGATAAAGTTGACAGGTTTACCATACTTTATGAATGCCTGCCTGCAGATGTACTATAACTATAGGCATTTATACAGGTCGCGGAATTGTATATGTAGTAATAAAATCCTCACCAAGAATGGTTTGCACTCTTTCCGCTTCTTCTATCACGTTCAAAGTCTCCAACGCAATGCTTTCTGTCTTGGTAACGACCAAGTCATAGAGGCACTGTGTATCATTCTTGCATAGTGCTCTCTGCTCGTCCGTGAATGTCAGATCCTCAGGAAAGATAGGCGTGTATTCATCTCGCCTAGTCCGAACATTGTAATTGGCATCACGAAACATACTCTCGCCATGTTTAACCACCCCTGTAATTAAAAAAAACGAATGTATCGATACATTTGATGCACTTTTCATAACCCTAACTGAAGCAGAGACTTACAAGTGTTCAGGACATTGTATTGTTGCTTGGAATTGTGATTAGCACTGGTCACTGGTGATCCAGGGTTGTTACGATAGGCAAACTCATTGTCTGTTCGACCATCAAGGTTACCAAAGAACCCACGAACCCGCCCACTTTTCTCAAGGTTACCAGGAACTTGGTAGATTACGTTCATGTATTTATTCGATAGCCAGCCCGTTTTGATTACAATTCCACTGCTATGACGAACTTGTACCTCTAAATGCGACGTCCGCTTGAATTGGTAACTAGGGTTTCCATTCGCCGGTGTGTATGCGTGGGTGACGGTGACAGGTTGGTTGGCGGGACGTGTTTGGTAAACGTGAAGTTGGTTTCCTTGTGCAAAAATCTGAAGAGGAATGGTCAGTGTTGAAACCAACTCGACATGATTCTCTGTTCACCTCACCTCAAAACCTATCTGTTTGGTCGGTTCGCCAATGGCTATGGACTTGTGAAGCGTTGCTCCATACCATGGTGCAGACTCGTAGAGCCGAGACTGTACTTGGAAAATGACTTCGCCGTGTGGCTTGAGAGGCAGTTCAAAACACACAAAATCTCCCCTCCCCATGAAATCAAACGGCTTCTGGTCAAGAGTTGTGTAATGGGGATCCCCAGAGCCTTGACCTATGTGCAGTGCATGGTTTCAAGCAATGGATACATCCACCGCAACTCGGGACATGTACATTCTCAAACACTTACATCCTTTTGGCGGTTTGTAACCACTTCCATCATTGATTGGGTGTGTGGACAAGTAACTGTCGCAGCCACCTCCATTGGTACAGCAAGCATCTCTAAATGCTTGTTCATATTTTTCATATTCTTCCGGTTGCGTGACCGGATCATAGAGCAGCAGTGTTCCCGCACCGTCACCAATTGTTGTAATCAAGGCACTGCAAAAAGTATGAAATAATTGAGGAATTGTTAATAATCAAGCACTTGCATATCATCACACAACCCCTCTATCAATTCCATAATACTATTAGATGCAAAAAATTTGTGAAAATTAATTACGTGTAGACAGGCATCCGCAAAAAAAACAAGGTATCGATGAAAGAAACAAGAAGACTACACGTCTACAGGGACATGGAGGAAAGAAAAGACAATACGACCACTCTATATCTTTTATACAGCACATTTCATTGTACTAATTGTAGAGTAGTGTATCCCTCCTGCCTTTCCTTTCCATCAGGTTTAACAAATTTTAAGGAAACTTTTTACCCTTGGTTTTTAGTGTTTTCATTTTGTAAGGGTGGCTTGAAGTACAGAAAATAGACAACAAGTACATGTAGATGACGACCACTTTGCCATCCCAAAACTGCCAGATAGTTCTTTTTAAAATTTGTTGGAGGAATTCAATTTTTGCATCCCTCTTTCTCTGATTGGAAGACGCACACAATGGCATATAGGAAAGTGATCACAGTGGGTGTTTTGAGGAGATAGCTCAAACACAGCTATAGACCAAAAAGTAAAACTTCCAACAGTAAAGAAGTCATTTAAAGTGTAGAACGTTTATATACTCTTATACTTTTGAGTTATGCATCAGAAAATGGAGGAGGAGGACAAGGAAGAAGATGATGATGATGATGTAGAAGAAAAAGAAGAAGGAAATGAAAATTTTTGCTCATTCTTTTACTTTGAGAAAGGCCAGGAGAACGGTAGTGCAGCTTTCACAATAGAATAGCAAAGGATTTTGTCTATAAGCACTTTACACCACTCGGCTTTGGTTATTTTGGAGCTGATCTCCTGTACTTAATGTACAGGGCCCTATTTTGAGCCTGACCCATCCCTACATAACAATACTGATGTACTCTTAATGCTTGTGAAACATTTTGTGTGAAATATGAAATGCAGTGTGCCTACCCTGATGCATCATAGCAACATTGCTGCACAATGGAGTATTGCTTGTATTCAAATGGAGATGCTTGTAGACGACAGTTGGCATTGTTTGGATCTCCGTGAAAGTTTTCATCAAGGTCAGCCTGCTTCACGGTCGGTGGACATACCAGCACATTTGGCAATATTTCTGTCTCCAGGACAGCGGGGGTGATCTCGTTTTTAACTGTTTGCTCGTACAAACTACACTCCAGTATGGCTTGCTCAGTAGCAGGATCCACTTCAACCTCTCCTGAAGACGTCACCGTCATTTGCGGACTTTCTTCAGCTGTAGCAAATGTGCAAGAAACAGCTTCGCCAATGCTGGAGTATCCGGATGACGGATGGTTGGAGAACTTCTTCTTGTGAGCATTGTGCCCCACCACAGCCGATTCTCCTCCAATGGTGCTCCAGTTAATCTCTCCGCAAGTGTAGGTATAAATGTAGTAAGTGTGAATGCCATTGGTGATGATCACTGCCTGATATGTGTTTGTCTAATAAAGTAAATTAGAGCCAACTAGTTACTCATTATTAATGCACACCCAAATTTCAGACGAGGATGATCATAAACTTACCAATGATAGAAAGTCTTCAGAAATTCCGAAGTGGTTGTGAGCTCCGTGAGGGGAAGGGTGTACTTTATCCCACTGGACCACCAAGGCCCATTTTCCAACGTAATCAGGAGGACAGTTAATAGTCTTGTCATTCTTTAAGTATTTCAGGATTTCGTCCATAATTCCATCGTATCTCGGGTTAATGCCCCTAGATATGGACAGATACCGCACTGTCCCCGCCTTGCGAATGTCATTGTCACACCAGAAAGGAGCAAACACATCCCTATCTTGTATAAAGAGGTTAGCAGTAGGGAACTTGCTGGGATGTGAGTATTGCCAGGGCTTGTCACATGATATCACCCCATTCTCACTGACCTATACAGGGTTAAAGCAAGGTACAGGTGAATAAATGTATACGACATGTATTGTTATATACTCGTATTGATAATCATAATTTGTAACTCACATATAATTTGGTAATTCTCCGATCAAAAACAATCATTCCACAAGGAATATTTATTGGAGGGGAATTTGCATCCTGTAACTTTTGGAGAACCTTTACTTCCACTATTCCATGCAAATCGAAGAAGGGTACTACATGAATCTCAGCAGAAGGAGGAGGTTTTGTCTCTTCTATAAACGGAAGAAGTTTATGAACAGTGTGACAAAAATACACCTCACATTATCATAGCATGTTCCTACTCACTGATAGGTCCAGGTTTTCCAAAGTGCATGCCAGCAAGATAGCCATATCCAGACTGAAGTCCAAATCCATACGACAGCACAGACAATCTCCCATTGTTTTTATGTGATACAGTGTGCGTGCTACCTCCAGTAACCCCGATAAAGGTACATCCATACCCCTTTGTGACGTCTTCAGCATCTCGTATTGCTACCCATTCGCAGTCAAGTTTGGTACTGTCGTACAGAATGGACGCTGGATCAAACTCTTCTCCTGCCTCTACCGTGACTGAAATGGCTTGCATGGTGAACATGAAAGATTCAAGTGCTACAAATAGAGTACTACTGACATACATGTGGGTGGGAGAGACCAGGGTTATGATGGGATCCCCGATGTCATCAACTTTATTACCGGCAGCTAGCTGTACCACCATTACGGGCTTATTGGATGACAAGTACACAAACGCACCCTTTTTGGTCTGAAGTTTGAACACACCCCCAGCTTTGGGAATCACTACAAATTTTGCCTCCTCTCCTACAATCTTGTAAGTTATAGAGGTTACGTCTGCCGAAGAAACAATTCGGTAGAACTGTCTGGACTTTCGATGAACGAGTGGTGTCAACAAGAACTGGTTTCCCCACACCACAACAGGTGGCACTTGGACAGCCAGATTTTCGCAGTAATCGTCTTCAACCATTCCGCACTCGTGCCCACTGATGACGGTAAGTGGTTTGTTGGATACGATCTTACTTCCCGTGAGATCGTTCTTGCTTAAAAAGAGCAGTGTCTGCGCTTTGTTAAGCATAATTGGATGACTAGTTTCACGTCTGGCGATCGTTACCGAGGGAGTATTCTCTTTCTGGGCGTCTGCAGGAAGAATAATGGAATCCGTTGGCTTTATGACAATTTCGGTGTTGTCTTCGCAGGAAACGAGGAGTACCTGGCTAGAAAAGCCTGTTTTTGCTTCGGTCACCACTGACACGGCATAATACACGTAGCTATCCTCACCCTCAAAAGTAATCGAAGGGTAAGCTTGGTAGCTACTGAACCTCAGGCTCTCACCCATTGTGTACAGGACAGATACTGCCTCATCTCCAGTTGCTCTGACGTGAAATCCCATTTTGCGGTATTTGAAGTCACTTGAAATGACGAAAGTGTTCAGCACCGAGTCCAAGGGTTTGATGTCGTACCTTCCTGGTGTGGATGAGGTGGCTTGTCCAGCAGCTAGTTGCTCTCCTTCGGTGTTCTCGATGACGTAACTAGCTTGCTCCGAAGTGGTATAGATGTAAATTTGGTGCTCAAAGCCGAAGAAATCGACATACTGAGGTTTTGGTGCAGCAAAGTAGAAACTTGTTCCAAAGGAGCTTGCTATGTGTAGACAGAGACGGGAACATGGTAAATGAATGGCAACAAGTCCGTATTTAGCTGCTAATCGAAGTGTCACCAACATGCATAAGCAACATGTGTGTACAAGGGTTTAATGTGGCATTAAAATAATGTTTGTGGTGAAGAAAAGGTCACATCTCTCACGACAACACCAGCAACCAACGGACATCCATTGACTGGAAACCTATTCATAAAACAAAATGGTGCTAAGAATTTTTGTTTTTAGCTAAGAAGTTATATGCTCTCTTAGATGACTGCTTTGACTATTTCAGCCAATATATATGTTCAATTTGGTATCCATTTTGAAACAAGGCAATTGACAATACTGAATGTACGTATGTGCACACATTATCCAATCATTTTGGAAAATAACCTAGTGCTATAAAGGAACTGCTTGAAATGGATATGGTCCTTTATTAACTGCACTTCTTAAACATTTTGTGTGTCCACACCCTTATATATAAACTGGCCTGGTGCAGCTAATGATTTCAACTGCATCTATAACCCGTTTGTGGTATTCATTCTTATAAAACTTGGATAGCGCACAAAATCGTTGTCTTTTTGAGACAATTACTATAGGGACAACATATGCACAATTAGAACACAATAAAGAAGCAAAATGAAATAATTTCAGAGCTGCACAAAATTAAGCTCAACTTTTCATATCATTTCCCTCTATTTTTGTCCATACTGGGTCTGTATGCAGTAACATTTATGTACGTATTTAATCTACTGCACCATATAATCATATGTAGTTCATGTACGTTTTCTAGTTTTGCATTTTGATGAAAGAGAAATTAGGATTACTTTGCAATGCACAACAATCTCCATTTCTTAGTATTATGCAGTAGCAAATTACTTTTCACATTAACGAATTATATCGCTTCAGCTGCACATTTTGCCATTTTATACAATATTGTAATATTGATGAGCACTACAGCCATTAGAACAAGAAGAAGATTTACAATATTATCACAACTGTGACAGAGACTGGGTAATGTTGACAGACTTACACCAAAGGGTCAGGTTTAGCTGGAAAAGTAAGGAAGTAATAAAATCCCATTTCGCGTTAAATTTGTGCGTTTCTAGCTATGATGAATACGAACTTCATAATAAAAAACATGCGTGAACGGCTATGTATCTGAGCCAGTGAGTTGTATATAGTTGCTGCTACTAAATATTGATTTTATATGGTATTACAGTACTTAAGTAATCGAGTATATTCCGTAACTTTTATTGGGTTGAGGTTTTGATGTAAAGGTATGATACACTGAGCCTTACGTTCACTGCTAGGGTTCGCTTCTTGTACTTGACTGTGATCCTGATCAGCAGGCTTGCTCGAATCTGTATAGCAGAGAACTTTCTTGAGTTATCAGATTCGTGCGTTGAAATATTTATACCTTTTGGGCTCCTTCGAGACCACTTTGCACTACCAGTGGCTAAGAAGCAACCGACAGCGGTCAGCAGCAGAACGACAGCGGAGAAACGCGTATTCATTGCAGAGCTTTAAACTTGGTGCATCATACTTCGTCCAATAGATGCAGTCAGTTTGTATGCGATGCATGACTGATAGCTCGCTTCGCTTTAATTTATACTGTCCTCGTTTCGGCCGCGGACAAAGCAGAATGCAACAAAACCATTGGCTGTATTAGAAGAGGATTTAGGGAGTGGCTTGTACCGGAAAAGTTGAGATTTCTATACTACTTAGTCATGCATGAATAATTTTTGTGCGAAGGACTACCGTTAATTTCTTGTGTAGGGTGATGTTGCATTAATCGAAAATATTTCGCTCGACACGAAATTATTTTTTCGTATAATTAAAAATCGGTTATTTTACCTCCGTGATTTCCTGGCTTTGTACATGCATGACCGTGACACGTGATAGCTTCCGCCTCTCCCTGCATGCATGCATAGATCTAGCTATACACGCAGCTTCTAAACGGATGTATGTAAATTTTTGAATTTTATTCGGTCAGTAATTACTCCCTATGTACTCACACCAAAATCGAAATATCAAAGTATTTTGCCAGAAAAGATAAAGGACAGGTTGGTTTTGGTACTTCTAACCACACCCAGGCAAGACCATGCATCCAACCATCAAGACCATCATATGCTCAAGCAAGCAACGGAAATGAAGAGAACATGCGTGCATATTAATGTAAACAATGGCTAGTGGGGAAATTGCACAATGGTCCCAAGACACATGTACATGGAAAAATGTTGAAGAGTTTGCGCATGCTTGCTAGCAGGAAATACACATGTATATATACATAACAATGACCAGAATGTCATTTTGCAAATGGTATGGTTCTATTGTTTACCTCTAGTAGTGAGGCGCAGCCAGGAAGTTGCCATTTTGATCAACGTGTATGAATGGCTGAACCAGGCAAGTTGGCTACAGATTTTGTTATATGCATTATCTAATGCATGTCATGAATTCTGGAGCACTGTAACATCTTGATTTGTATTAATAACGGCATTTTCATGCTTGGCAGGTCTTTAGAAACACGCATGTATATTTACAATGGACTGGATATGGTGGAGCACATGATATTCCTATGCATGCATTGAGTAAAAGAGGAAGGAGAGTCCAGCTTTCTAGGTGTGTCTGCACGTGGAATACAACACCAGCCAATTAAAAAATTCCGGATCTTTCAACACCTCGTTAGATAGTCACAGCCTTAGTTTATTTTCTGCCAGCACTACTGCTGAGAAATCTATCGGTTCACTACCAGCTTTTGCTGTTTTATGGCATTGTTTGTTTTGAAAAGGTGTTTGATGTCCGTCAAAACAGTATCAGAGGTGCTAAAAAGAAACTAATACAGCAGCTGCAACCATTCAACTGATCAAAGTAAGAATACCATTGAAAATGGACATGCTTCATGAACCTGTCTGCCTGCTTTTCGGCATACATGCAATGACCAAAAGCCTATCTAGTTTTCACACTATAAAAGTCGTTTACATTCGAGCAAGTGACATTGAGGTTGGCATGATCAACTTCAAGTGTGGCCCATTCCTGCATAAAGCTTCTTCCCTCCTGTTCCAAAACTGACTTCAGGAATGGGCTCTTCTACTGAACCAAAAACTACTGCATGCAATCATTTTGCACTTACTAGCAAAACATGTTTCACCGTACAAGCAAGACATGCCAAAGCACTATTATGAAAAGAAGTTGGTCTGATTTAAATCACAAGCTGATTGACTGTTATATATTCCAATTCAACAACAATTAGAATCAACTTGACATTCAGGGCTATACGGAACTTGCTTTAAGTATTGTAAAATTGTATCTGGGAGTGATATGTCCTACACTAAAAAACAAGCCCTACAAATTTGACACATCAGTGACCTACCTACCTACCCCTTTAGCATACCTATATATAGCCAACTCCACCAGAGCCCATCATTGAGTGCAAATTGACCAAGGTAAATTGGCCAAAACATTACTATTATCAATGAAAATGCTTGTCAAAATCAGTCATACTTTTACAATTTGCATTGCTGACATCAGTGTAATCAAGCTGGCCACCATTACTGCATTTTCTCTGCTATGGTTGTAACCGTATACCGGAAAAATTCCACTGTTATATATAAGAATTTAACGGTTGAGATCAAACGTGAAATATATATATACTCACAACAAATAATTTGATCGCCGACTGACCTATAACTGCGAAAATTAAACTGCGCAAAAAAACTTTTCGCGCGAGTTGGTTTTAATGTGAAAATTTCCCGATGTATGGTACTCTGCAGCATTCATACTTATGGTGTTCTAGTACACAATGAGGTTACTTCTGAAACACTTCACAGCATGCGGAATGGGTGATAAAAGTATATAGCCATTAGGCGACTCCATGTACCTGCAGGCACGCGGTACGTTATAAATATCAGGAAGTTGCTGTACCTTACCCTTGTTAGGTCTCGTTTGTTGTACTGTTCTGTTGTTTGGAGACCTTACCGGCGTAAGGATATTGTTCTTCTTGAAAGAGTGCAAAGGAGAGCCACTAAGTTCATTCTTAATGACTTTCATTCTGACTACAAAACTCGATTGACTTCACTTGGTCTTCTGCCTTTGTCAATGGTTCTGGAACTCAATGACATTGTCTTCTTTCTTAAATCCCTTCAGTCTCCTTCTGCATCATTTAATATCCTTGACTATATCAGCTTTTCTGCATCCTCCACTCGCTCTGCCTCCAAACTTAAGCTCCTACACTCCCTCTCTACTACAAATTCCGCATGCCACTTCTACTTTAATCGGCTACCTCGTCTCTGGAATCGACTTCCTGTAGTGGATCCAAACATCTCTTTTTCAATTGCTATATCCCAAATAAAACGTTTTCTTTGGCTACATTTCACCTCAAATTTCAACCCATCTGATCCTTGCTCCTACCATCTTGTATGTCCCTGCCCCAAATGCCTGGCAACATCCTCCAGTTGCAACTTTCTTTCTTAGTTTTATTAACTACATGTACTTTTTGCAAAGGCTGTCATGAATGAGTTTGTGACAGACCACCAGTACTGCTTTTTTTCTGGTTTCTATCTTTGGTCACTTTGTGTTTGTGTACCGGAAAGTTATAATAATAATAATAATAATAATAATAATAATAATAATAATAATAATAATACGAGCAAGACTAATGTTTGCTGTCCTACGATCTTCACTTATGTGTCTGAGGGGAGCCCGCACTAAGTGGAGAGGACTTGGTTTAGAGGATGGTGCACCAATTTCATTGGTGTAACTTGACATCTCCGAAGTTGTGTACTGCTATCATTGTCGTCGTCGTTATTATTGTTGTTATTATTATTGTTGTTATTGTCATTGTTGTCTTAGCTTTACAAATATTTTTGTGACAGATTTATGTAATAATACTAATAATATTTTCACCTATTTTTGTTCTGGTCCTGTTCTTGCTTTCTTGTATACTAATAATAATAATTGTCTTGCTTTGTCTTTGTTCTTGTCCTGTTCTTGTTCTGCTTTGTCCTGTTCTTGTCCTGCTCTTGTCCTGTTCTTGTCCTGCTCTTGTCCTATAATAATAATAATAATAATAATAATAATAATGTCTACCTTGTCCTTTGTCTTGTCCTTTCCCTGCATGTCTACCTTGTTTTCTTGTCTTGTTCCTGTCCTTGTCTTATAATAATAATAATAATAATAATAATAATATATAACAGATATATACATTTATGCATATTTATATGAACATATATCTACTTCGTTTACCCTAACAGGTCC
>CAWUPZ010000047.1:0-15626 GCA_963924555.1 Crambe crambe
TAAGTCAGTCTCGATCGTACTAGTGATAGGTAAAGTTTCTTTTTAGAGGAGGTTGAAGCAGAAGAGAATGACCTTCTTAGGATGCCCAGGATCTTGTAAGCTGAAGACATGATGTGTTGATGGTGACTAGCAAATGACAGGTCACTGGTGAGGATAACGCCAAGGTCTTTATGGTGGTTTACCGATGGAATGGCTGTATCATTTACATTCTTGTGCACAAATTTTTGCGTAAAATTTTTTTTGCAGTTTACAAAATTTTAACTTGCTTTCAATTACTTATGGAACGTGTTGGAAATATTTCATGTGTAGCACTCATAGTCCTTGGCAACAACCAAAAAAATTAAACAACTGTATTTCTTCAATTATGGTACCATATGGCCAAGAACATGGACAGGGAATTATACCTTCAGCTGACTCAAATATTCACAAGTGCACCTCCAAGTAAGAATCCTGACATCACTGCTAAATGTTATCACTCTTATACTAGCACGTCTGTTCTTATCCAAGAGCTGGCAACTACAACCTTGAGGATTATATCCATAAATACAGCTAGGGTAGCAAGCTCCGTGGTACACACTTCTAATTGTCATTTAATAACATGCACCGTTTTTATTGTAACGATGGGTAACCATTGATAATTGTTACAACTACGTGCCATCAACTGTGAGGGCTGAACACAATACACAAAACCTAGGGTGCAATTAAGGCTGGGACGAAGGTCGGTTTTTCCCCTTCGAACCTTCGTTTACATAACCTTCGAACCTTCGAGGAAATGGTTATGGTACTATGAATCCACTTGCGAATAGTTTATCGACCAATTTCTTCCGCTCCGATTATGGATTCTTCTAACTGTAACTCGGTCGTTAGCGTTTCGTTACCATTTCCTTCTCGTTTTGCTTTTAATCGTTTGTTACCGTTTCGTTTCGTGACCGTTTCGTGACCGTTTCGTGACCGTTTCGCACCGTTACCACTTCGTTTCGTTACCATTTCGTAGCCGTTTCGTTACCGTGTCGTTTCCGTTCTCACACCGTCGAAATCGGAATGGAACGGGGATGCTTGTACCGTCGAACGATCGTTCAACGAAGACGGAACGTAAACTTTTTATTGACGCCTACTGTATAAAGTGGGCGTGGCTCGAATGTTCGAATGCGAATCTAAGCCTTCGAAGGTTGCTGCAACGACGAAGCTACCGAAGGTTCGAACCTTCGTCCCAGCCCTAGGTGCAATGAATGCTGGTCTAATCCATCCAGATGTCTGTATGTCAAAACGAGTGAATATCTGGATAATCTGTACCGCCTTCTATGCTTAAACTTCATGCACAAATACATGTAGGAGTCGTATATCAAGAAGTACAGTAGTACTTCTGAGTTCAAAATGGCCGCCTGTACATAAGGTATAGGAGCAACTCCCAAAAAATCAAAACAGGAGTGAAAAAAGCTTACAGACCATACCCTTTTTCTATTCTATTGCTAAATCTACTCTAAAAACTCCGCCAACCTTTAGCAAGGTCGAGAAAACCAAACATAAAAATTTTGATTTTTTCATCTTTCTTTCTTCTTTCTCCTCCACCACACAACTTAAAAACTATATGGTGTGTGAGATTATTAAACATACCAAACGGTTGGTCTGCTACTGGAGACCATTCTTACTGGTTTTCAGCTGTGTTGGAGCTACGGCTGGCAAGCGATGGCCTCGAAACCATCACCGTCACCAACACTGCACCTTCTCGCTCATACGCTTCTTAGCTTTATTGTAATTATTGTGTGGGCGTGGCACGTATAGTCTGGCCACACCCAGACTACTGAACACGTCTGTTCCAGGCAGCGACAAGTTTGCTAGGAACTGTGAGTAAGTAGAAGTTCACTAATCGTTTTCTCTATCAACTTGGTCTACATGAAGACTGTTAAAAGTCCGGCAGAGAACGCTATTGCATATCAAAAAGTATGGTAGTACTTCTTAGTTAGGGATGAGGAAGGTTTAAAATAGCCGCCTGTACATAAGGTATAGGAGCAGCCCCCAGAAAAACAAAGCAGAGGAGTGCAAAATGCTTACAGACTACTTCTCTTGGCTATTCTATTGCTAAATCTACTCTATAAGTACCGCTAACAAGGACGAGAAAAAGAAACGAGAAAATGTCAATTTGTTCATCTTTCTTCTTCATCTTCTGTCATGCATAACTCAAAAGCTATACGGTGTATGCAAATATTATACATACCAAACGACTGCTCTACGACCGAACATCTTCCTTTTCTGGTTTTGGGCGGCGTACAAGCTACGACTGGTGAGCTACGGTCAAGAAACGGTCCCCCAGTATGCAAGACACTCGCGTTTGTCCACTTCTGTGGCTTCTGCGTACGTATTCCGGGTGTGGCACGTATAGTCAGGCCTCACCCGGACTACTGAACAAGTGCGTTTTACTGTGTGGGACAAGTTTGCTAGCAGACAACTGTCAGTAGGCAGAAGTTCGACTATAATTTTCTCTAATTACTTGCTCTTGAAGACCAATTTAATGCCACGGAAGGTGCCGTTGTGCATCTAGATACCTTTTGGATCTCCGCAGCGCGATAGTGCCTGTTCTTGGAGGTGAGTAGTTGTGACTAGCGATCATCTCGACATAAACTTTTGTTTAGAAGTCGCTGGTAGCTAGTTGTGTGTGAGGGGGGGGGGGGGGGGGGGGGGCTGAAGTTCGAACGTGCGTTTTCAACGTGTTCGTCTCCAGCACCAAGTGTTTGTCTCCTTACCAGCACAAAACGCATTCGTTGCTATAGTGCGTTCGTGTTGAGAAGGCCCCAAGAATAACGTGAATAACTTTGCCATCTTACATGCGATCGTAACGCAACTTATGCAATCGATTGGTAGTGAAAACGCGCTTAATATACTAAAAATTCAGCTTCGTATAACATTGGGAAGTATGCTAAACTGAAAAACCATCGATGATCAAGGGCTTACTGTCATGTTGTATACGTTCCAGGCTTCGTTAGCGCCTTCTGGGATGTAAACTCCATGTGACTTGTATGACCGCATCCGTGACGTTGAGGCCACACCTCCTACTAGTATTTGATCCTTACTATGCTCGCATTATGATGCTGTGCACTACCTACATACACCATTCTCGTTTTCTCCCAAATACAGCGTGACAGGAAGACATTCACAGGTAAGGATCTTTTGCAAATGTTGTGGCTTTTATAAAAGCCGTGGAGAGCGTTAGAAGTTATCTGGCCTCGTATAGTTGGTACGTAGCTGCGTCTACAAAATAGGCTGTCGATTGAAGTCATCTACCACAATTTGCATCGTTGGTGACTTGCAGCACTTAGCAGGTGACGAGAAGTCCATCCCGCTAACAGCGCGTTCACTCCGGAACGTTATGTCGAAGCAGTAAACATTCCTACCAGCACGCAACAGTATGAAGTTCGCTCACCAGTAGCGTGTGATGTCTTGCTTAACACACCTCGACTGACACCATGTTGCTCGAGGTTATCAAAATAATCGTACACTCTAAAAAGAACGGTTTTCGTTTGAGTGCACACTTGCTTTCCCTTAGGCATCTTGGTGCTCAGGTAAACGAACACGTGTTTATTTCATGACGACAAGGACGATCACATGACCCTACGTTTTTACACATTCAAGTGAGAAATTCCACACGAGGATTTTATGTCAACGGACTTCTCAACGCGAACGCACTATAGCACAAAACGCATTCGTTGCTAGCGATAAACGCGTTTGCCTGCAGTGTGATATCGTATTTGGAAGTGAATAGTAGAGGCTATCTCGTCGCTAGCGATAAACGCGTTTGTCTACAGTGTGATATCGTGTTTGGAGGTGAGTAGCAGAGGCTATCTCGTCGCTAGCGATGACGCGTTTGTCTGTTGTGTGATATCGTATTTGGAGGTAAAACGAGCTGTACTTGAAAATTGGTTTACAACCCTCCCAAAAAAGAACAGAAACTAGGGGGAAAAAGGTTCTGAAAAAAACTTGATTTCGAGTAGGGATGGAGCTGAAAAAAGTTTAGAAACAAGGAGGGGATGAGAAAACCTCAAGAACCCTACCCCCACTAAGGAATGATGCCGGCCCCCTCTCTGGCCTCCAACACAATGCACATGCATCCCTAGTTCACTTTGTTACTTATGCAACAAAGTGAACTAGAGATGCAAGTGCATCGTGTTGGAGGCCAGAGAAGGGGCCGACATCGTTCCGTAGTGGGGGTAGGGTTCTTGAAGCTTTGTCATCCCCTCCTTGTTTCTATACTTTTTTCAGCTCCATCCCACATATACTCGGAGTAGTCTCGTTGCAAGACTATACTCGCAGGTGAGTACGAGAGCATGATACCACCCATTTTCGGAGGTGAATACTTGTGAGTAGCAAACATCTCAACCTAAGGTCTGTTTGGAAGTGGCTGGTACTGTAGCTGTTGTGTGTGTGTGTGGCAGAAGTTCGAACACGTGTTTTCAGCTCGTTCGTCTTTAGCACTAAATTGTTTGTTTTCAGTGTGAAACGCGTTCATCTCCAGCCAAAGCAGAGGAGTGAAAAAAGCTTACACACTACATCAATGTGCTATTCTATTGCTAAATCGACTCTAAAAACTCCACTAACGATTAGCAAAGTCGAGAAACCTAACATGAAAATTTCGATTTTGCTCATCTTTCTTCTTCTTCTTTCTTCTTCTTCTTTTTCTTCTTCTTTCCATCAAGCATAACTCAAAAACTATACGGTGTGTGCAAATATTAAGGATACCAAACGATTGCTCTGCTAATGAAGATTATTCCTACATGTTTTGAGCTGTGTACGAGCTACGACTGGCGAGTTATGGCCTAAAAACTGTCTCAAACACGCCTCGCATTCTCCTTCGTACACTTCTGAGCTTTTCACACAATAATATGTGGGCATGGCACGTATGGTCAGGCCACACCTGAACAACTGAACACGTGCGTTACATGCAGGCGAGGTTACAGGCAGCGACGAGTTTGCTACGAGCTAACTGTGTGTAAGTAGAAGTTCGTTCATCGTTTTCTCTATCAACTTGGTCTACTTGAAGACCGTTTAATCTAGCGGAGAATGCTATTGCGTATATATAACTTGTGGACGTAGCGTATGCTCGGAGGTGAGTATGAGAGCGTGATACTGCCCGTTTTTGGAGGTGAGTACTTGTGAATAGCAATCATCTCAGCCTAAGCTCTATATGGAAGTCGCTGGTAGCTAGCTGTGTGTGTGTCGGGGGGGGGAAGGGGGGGCTTAAGTTCGAACACGCGTTTTCAACGCGTTTGTCTCCAGCGCGAAACGGGTTCGTCTCCAGCTCAATAACGCGTTCGTCTTCTAATCAGGAGTTGGTTTAGAAACCCCCGAAAATAGAACAGAAACTAGGGAAAAAAGTTTCTGTAAAACTTGATTTCAAGTAGGGATGGAGCTGAAAAAAGTACAGAAACAAGGCAGAGATGAAAGAACGCAAAAGACTACCCTACATCTGGTGTGTATTTTTGCAGATGTAGGGTAGTCTTCTTGTGTTCTTTCATCTCTGCCTTGTTTCTGTACGTTTTTCAGCTCCATCCCTACTTGAAATCAAGTTTTACAGAAAAAGTTTCTCCCTAGTTTCATTTCAAGTAGGGATGAACCTAAAAAAGTACAGAACAAGGCAGATATGAAAGAACGCAAGAAGACTACCCTTCATTTGCTGTGTTTTTTTTTGCAGATGTAGGGTAGTCTTCTGCGTTCTTTCATCTCTGCCTTGTTTCTGTACTTTATTTTGGTCCATCCCTACTTGAAATGAAGTTTTACAGAAACTTTTTTCCCTAGTAACATTAGAGATGTTCAAATCTCTAAGTGCTTCTACTAACACACGAAACTACCCATCTTTGACCACATACCGTACATCGGGAAATTCTCATATTGAATAATCTTCGTAAGATAAATTTTCGTATTGAAAACTTTTCGTAGGCCTAAGTGGCTATGAAAATATTTTAACATGGAACTTTTTAATGCCGAAAAATTTTGAACAGCATGCTGTCTTGGATGTGAGTCCTATGTGTGATTGCACAAGTCTTATTATGAAGGAGCTTGAAAGAGTTTGCTATATATACATACATCTTCCATGCATATAAAGAAATATGGGAGGCAGCTGTTGATTAAGTTACTGAGCTGTGAAAGGGAAGCTTGCAACGTTCATGATCGTTATGCTGTGGCTGTGAAGATGACAGGAACTACCGACAATGTTGGACACTTTCCATGGAAGGAATCAAGAGTGTGTTTGCTCTTCCTGCGTGGAGGAGGAACGGTAGACTGCATACTGACTGAAGTGAAAAAAATTTCGTTGCACTAATTATTCGTTGCGGAAAAATTTTGGCAGTTTAATTTTCGTAGCCGTCAAGGCCTACGAAAATATTTTAACAACAAAAATTTTCCGATTTACGGTATAGCACTATCAGGGTGTAAAAATTTACAGCAGGACTATATACCCTAAGGATGGGAAGGTTCCAGTTTACATTGCACTGACACGCCAGGGAAGGTTGCTTCCAGAAAACAGGCATGTCATCATTTTCTGGCAAAAAGCCACTCCCTTTGCTGGCTAATTTAGACTGGAAGTAGCAGGATTTCAGTGGGAAATACAAAATACAGTGAGTCAAAGCACAAAGGCCCCTGTGTATTAGAAATATAGAAATAGCCACTCCCTGAGTCCTATGGTCAACATGGGTGGATGACAACTACAAATTTCCCTACAATGGAACCACCACTTTATCACATTTCAAGTGTTTGGCAACCATTCTTTCACCTTGACATCAGTGACCAACCACTCCAGCCCTCCTCAGCTCCTCCTATGTTCTGTTCACAAGCATAACATGCTTGTCAGGGTTACTGGAACAAAAAACCAGTCCTGAAGTGAAAGAGAGGGCAGAAGAGATAAGCAAAAATGAGACCCACTACAAATGCTAAAGCAATTGTTATGATGTTATGGGATAGATTTGCTCACTGATAGCTAGCCATCACTACACATTTCAGACTCAGGTACTGCTTTGAGTCCCTAACTGGCAAACAAAACAAATCATAGAAGCAAGCTACCATGACTGAAGAAACTTCTGGAACCATGACAACATAACCTAGACTTGCTTTCATACCACCTGTACAGCAGCTGCCTTAGAGATGTGCTAACAAGCCCAATAACTTAAACACTCCTTTTGGATGGCAGCAGTAAAACTTTCCACCTGTTTTTTTTTTTGCGATCATAAAATTCTATGGATAACTCTAGCTACAAATACTAACAAAGTGGAAGCAAAATCTTCCCGGTCAACCTACCTAACTTCGTAACGTCTTCACGAAAATTGACCAGCAACGTTATCCGTAAAACGTCATGCGCGCAGTGTAACAATACCACATATACGAGATAGCTATGAGAGACACGGCAACAATTATCGTACACTGACCACATTAGAAAAACAAGCGAGTTCATCTCGATGCATAGCGCCATCATCTCGGCGTGGAGAGAATGAGAGGTTCTGGTCGAGCGCGCCACAGGGGTTCATCCAACTGTACAGGAACTACGATACCATTGAAAATGTAGTGACAAGTTGCACACAACGTTAACAACAGAAAGAGCTAAGGATTTCTGCGCGCGTACCTCAAAAACACCATCGTAGTTCTTAGGACACGACAGTGCCTTTGGAACCAACGACAGACCACGCGCCTTAAAGCCACGTGTGGATTTGTGGGTGTTTGCGCGTCGTCAAACTTCGTACCTGTCGACTTCCGGTAGAACAGGAAATGCGTCATAAGCGGACGATTCCTGATTATTAGCTCCTGGCTTCAGGATTTGCAATTGCTCTGATAGTCTTGCCACTGATAGCACTCATGAGAGATCAGGGAAATCTACCATGTATGTGCGTTTTAAACTACCGGTATAAAGGTATTAGTACTCACGTTAAACAAGGTTCACATCAATAACTGAGATAGACATTCTTGTGTCCATTTTCTCAATAGGTGGCTAGCTACACTTCCAAGCAGTTATCTGCAGCTCATATTTGTGGAGAAACAAGCACAGAATTGAAGAATGGTGTCTTGAAAGGCTGCTACCAATTAGTATACATCTCTCCTGAACGGCTGCTAGGAAGTATAGTATGTGGAGGAAGATGTTGACAGGAGATGCGTACCTGATGAGGCTGGTGGCTTTCATACTGGATGAGACACACACTGTTAAGAAATGGTATGTGTCTTGTAAATTATTTCACAAAAGTGTCATTATATGTCATGTTGTAATCACCACGTAAAGGCCCTTCTACGTAACTTTCCCTGAACACTTCATGCAGTGGTGAGAGGTTTCGCACAGTGATGTATAGACTTGATGAAGTACACTGTCTCTTGCCAAACCAAACAAGAATGCTGGCCCTCACTGCCCCGGAGGGTAACTAGGATTTGAAAGGGGAGGGGAAGAAACCCAAAACTGAGGCCATGCCTCCCAATTAACCTGCCTTATTTGCTAATTAATGACATAAAATTGGTATTTGCTACACATAAAGTTCTACTATATCGCTACACTTAGCGTTTATTAGGCATTGTCAACGACTTTGCAGACGGAAGTAAACAAGACTGTAAAGTTAATGCAGCGATAGTAATAAAGTGCTCTGACAATTAACACTCGTAGTGAGTACTGACTTTTGATGCTGTAATTATTTACTCTGCTTTTACTTTCCAGTTTTTAACCATTGCCAGAAAAACCAGGGGGACAACTGCCCCCTACCCCTATGGTAGTTACGCCCCTGCTGCCACAGCAACGAAATCTGTGCAGTCTGCAGTAGTATATGCACTTTGGGCATGGAAAACCTGCAGCAATTGCTCTACATGTCACCTTGTAAGCCAAACCTTATGCACAATGTTGGGAAGCACACAAAAGTCACAGAGACATTCAAACCATTACTGAAAAGACTAAAAAAAGGACAGAAATAAATGTCCACAGATGATAATATACTGCCAATTGTACAACATGTGTGCCGACATTTACATTTGTTCACAAAGCCGAGTCAACTGCGAGTAGTGATTGCTACTATTGCATTAGGCATAGGCATTGAATGCCCAGATGTGCGACAAGTAATTCATGTTGGAATCCAAGAGGACTCCGTGTCGTACATCCAAGAGACTGGTCGCGCTGGAAGGGATGGGAAACCTGCTCTAGCTATTTTGCTACATATACACTATGTGCATATGTCCTTATGCATTCACTGTTATTGTACACATTACTCTATCACACTTACCTGTATATGGCTATACTTGGTGTACTTTGTCTTAGCTGCCACAAAAACTACTGCTCACATGGCCTGTGGCTTCTCAACATAAGCTTAAAATGTACTACATGGTAATCTCATGTTTTAAACGTTAGGTTACTAACTCAGCAAACAGCCTAGTTAGTAACCTAATCTTTAAAAACATTAGGTTGCTAATTTGAGGATCAGCTATTAGTTTTAAACTCATGTTTAAAAACCTGAGGTTATTATCCAATTTGGCTTACTGATCACTTCAATTAGCTTCAAAAAAAATTATTCATTGCATGCTCTTAGGTTTTGATGATATTCATGACAGGTCGTAAGTACCCATAAATACCCTGTGTTACGAGAGCTGTATAGCGATGATACCTAACCCCGAGCGTATCAAGGTAAGAAACAGCAGCTTCGTGTGTAGATGAAGTGGAAGCTATTATTTGTCTCCTGTCTTTTTTCGTTGGCGAACTAACGTACATGGGGCGTAAGCCGTCTTAAGACCTACCTATTGTCTTCTTAATGATGGTAAAGGTAGTTTGAACCTCCAGCATGTGTGAAGGACAGTGTTAGCTACAAGACTGGCAAGTAGAAGAATCACGAATTGTTCTTATTCTTCTTAAACTTGAGTATGAAACTAGAGTACGAACTGACTATAGTCATGTATATTAGAGAAGTAATGAACAAATGGATACCCTAGTATGAAAAAGCTTTGCGCGATCCAAGAAAGTCGAGGGTCGAACGCAATGCCTTCATCCTCTCTGCCGCGTGTAAAATCACACAAACTTCCTGAATGTTGTCGGTGCAACGACAAAAGTTCGTGTTTGCGATGCAAAAGTGTGAAAAATAACTCTCATTTCGTGAACTGCCTGCCGCTTAAGAGAGGCCATTGCAGGAACGCTAGACCCGATCTAGCCTCGTACCCAGGCCTTCGGAGAAGGCCTGGTACACACCGTAGTACGCATGCGCGTTTATTTAACCAACTTCCGGTTAAAACCGGAGATTCCGTTATTCCTCCGTGTAACGATTACGTTTGAATTCCATAAACCGCAAGCTACATCGACAACTATGGTGCGGTTCAGCTGCCCGTGTTTTCTCTGACTGCGTCTCCTACGCCCTTCGCAAGTTGCAAATGACTAACATCTCTCTCAGAGTCGAACAGCGTTACTTTATGGAGGCCGTTTACAACGGTCACGATGCGTTTGTACGGCTACCGACTGGCAATGGAAAGAGTCTGTGCGATCAAGCTGTACTGTTGATCATGGACGCTAAACTTTGACTGGTAGGGTCGCAGAAACATAGTTTAATGCTGGTCGTAAGTCCTGTAACTGCACTGATGGTTGACCAAGTGACCAGTCTGAAAAAGGGAAGTGTGTACTGCAGCGTTGTTACCTCCAGTGATGGTATCGACAAGGACTTTCTCGCAGCAGACAGATTCCTCTCAACAGACTCCTTACCGTTCTTTACACCAGAAGCTTTAGTCCAATCGAAGTGGAGGTACTGTATCGATGATGCATAGGTGTCCCGAGGGATGCTAGCCCTTGTTGTTGATGAAGCTCATTGCGTGTCCAGATGGCAAGTCGCACATTGATGCATGTTGCTAATATACACTAGGGGGAAAAAGTTTCTGAAAAAACTTCATTTCGAGTAGGGATGGAGCTGAAAAAAGTACACAAACAAGACCGGGTTAGAAATCATCAAGAACCCTACCCCACTACGGAACGATGCCGGCCCCTCTCTGGCCTCCAACGCAATGCACTTGCATCCCTAGTTCACTTTGTTACTCACACAACAAAGCGAACTAGGGAGGCAAGTGCATTGCGTTGGAGGCCAGAGAGGGGCCGGCATTGTTCCGTAGTGGGGTAGGGTTCTTGATGATTTCTAACCCGGTCTTGTTTGTGTACTTTTTTCAGCTCCATCCCTACTCGAAATGAAGTTTTTTCAGAAACTTTTTCCCCCTAGTTTCTGTTCTTTTTTAGGGGGTTTCTAAACCTACTTTCAAAATACAACTCGTTTCACCTCCAAATTCGATATCACACTCAAGACGACGTGCTGATTGCTAGCAACAAGATAGCCTCTGCTACACACGTCCGAACACGACATCACACTGCAGACAAACGCGTTCATCGCTAGCGACGAACGCGTTTTGTGCTGGTCCGGAGACGAACACTTTTGGCGCTGGAGACGAGCGCGTTTCGTGCTGGAGACAAACAAGTTGAAAACATACGTTCGAACTCCAGCTACACATACACACACACACAGCTAGCTACCAGCGACTTCCAAACGAACTCCAGCTACACACACAGCTAGCTACCAGCGACTTCCAAACAGAACTTTTGTCGAGATGATCGCTAGTCACAACTACTCACCTTCAAACACATGCAGGCGCTATCGCGTTGCGGAGATCCAAGGGTATCTAGATGCACAACGGGGTCTTCCGTGGCACTAAGATGGTCTTCAACATCAAGTAAATAGAGAAAACTGTAGTCCAACTTCTGCTTGCTGGCAGTTGCCTGCTAAACTCGTCGCACACTGCAACACGCGTTCAGTAGTCCGGGTGTGGCCTGACTATACGTGCCACACCCAGATTACGTAAACAGAAGCCCCAGAAGTCGACGAACCCGCTCGTGTTGCATACTCGGGGACTGTTTCTTGGCCGTAGCTCTCCAGTCGTAGCTCGTACACCGCCCCAAACCAGAAAAGGAAGATGTTCGGTCGCAGAGCAGTCGTTTGGTATGTATAATATTTGCATACACCGTATAGTTTTCGAGTTATGCATGACAGAAGAAGAAGAAAGAAGATGAACAAAATTGACATTTTTGCGTTTGGTTTTCTCGGCCTTGTTAAAGGTTAGTGGAACTTGTAGAGTAGATTTAGCAATAGAATAGCCAAGAGAAGTAGTCTGTAGGCGTTTTGCACTCCTCTGCTTTGTTTTTCTGGGGGCTGCTCCTATACCTTATGTACAGAAGGCCATTTCAAACCTGTTCCATGCCTAACTAAGAAGTACTACCGTACTTCTTGATTTGTTCAAACAAGCATGAAATGTTTCATATCATAATATTATACATGTACATAAACTGTGTTGTGAATGCTTTCTTATATATCAAGAAGTACGGTAGTAGGTATGGAGCAGGTTTAAAATGGCAGCCTGTACATAAGGTATAGGAGCAGCCCCCAGAAAAACGAAGCAGAGGAGTGAAAAAAGCTTACAGACTACATCACTTTGCTATTCTATTGCTAAATCTACCCTAAAAACTCCGCTAACATTTAGCAAAGTCGAGAAAACCAAACATGAAAATTTCGATTTTGTTCATCTTCTTTCTTCTTCTTCTTCTTCTTCTTCTTCTTCTTCTTCTTTCATCAAGCATAACTCAAAAACTATACGGTGTGTGCAAATATTAAACATACCAAACGATTGCTCTGCTCATGGAGATTATTCCTACATGTTTTGAGCTGTGTACGAGCTACGACTGGCGAGTTATGGCCTAAAAACTGTCTCAAACACGCTTCGCGTTCTCCTTCGTACGCTTCTTAGCTTTTCACGCAATAATTGTGTGGGCATGGCACGTATGGTCAGGCCACACCTGGACAACTGAACGCGTGCGTTACATGCAGGCGAGGTTACAGGCAGCGACGAGTTTGCTAAGAACTAACTGTGTGTAAGTAGAAGTTCGTTTATCGTTTTCTCTATCAACTTGGTCTACTTGAAGACCGTTTAATCTAGCGGAGAATGCTATTGCGTATATATAACTTGTGGATGTAGCGTATATACTCGGAGGTGAGTACGAGAGCGTGATTCTTCCCGTTTTCGGAGGTGAGTACTTGTGAGTAGCAATCATCTCGGCCTAAGGTCTGTATGGAAGTCGCTGGTAGTTAGCTGTGTGTGTGGCTTAAGTTCGAACGCGCGTTTTCGACGTGTTCGTCTCCAGCGCGAAACGGGTTCGTCTCCAGCTCGATAGTGCGTTCGTCTTCTAATTAGAAATTGGTTTAGAAACCCTCGAAAAAAGAACAGAAACTAGGGAAAAAAAGTTTCTGTAAAACTTGATTTGAAGTAGGGATGGAGCCGAAAAAAAGTACAGAAACAAGGCAGAGATGAAAGAACGCAAGAAGACTACCCTACATCTGGTGCGTATTTTTGCAGATGTAGGGTAGTCTTCTTGCGTTCTTTCATCTCTGCCTTGTTTCTGTACTTTTTTTCGGCTCCATCCCTACTTCAAATCAAGTTTTACAGAAACTTTTTTTCCCTAGTGTATATACATAATTAAGTATGTCAAGTACCCACTACATGCTGATGTTGAACTAACTCTTTGATATATTTTTCCTTTTTGTTGAAGAAATTAATTAATTAACAGGACATAAATACAAAACAGTTAAGAGATGTATATTGTCCCTGTCGGTAGAGACTTCCACATAGGCAATACGCGCTTCGGTTCCTGTAGTGGACACTTGACAGATTTGCTTTATATAACGGGAATGTATTCATACGTCATCTAGACTGTGGAAAGAGTTAAGTGGCTGATGATTAAATAATATTCATACAAAGGTTGTATCTTTGAACCTTATACTGTTTACATAACATCTACTTAACACAGTACCTGCTAGTTTTGAATAACACCTGGAAGCTTGGCACATGTGTCTATGACGGTTAAAATATTGTCTGTATCTTGCTGCATAGGTGTTGGAACCGGGGGGGGGGGGGGGGGGGGGGGGGGGCACGTGGCCGCCCCTGGTTTCTAGAAGGAGGGGCATAGGGGGACACCAAATCATCCAGCATTGCTTTTACGCAAACTCCTCCCAGGTTTGCATTATTTACCTCAATTTAATTAAGTGCACGACTGTTTAACTATAAGTTAAACGTGCATTCTATAGCAAGTGTAACTTGTTGTTAAATAATCATACACTTAATTAAAGCGAGATGACTAAAGCAAACCTGGCCTGAATTTTGGTGCCCCTCCGCCCCTTTATCACAACAATGCATTCGGGTTTTCCAATGTGGTTAATAATTATTATTAACCACTAATAATCGGGACTTAATAACTGCTACTTCCTGTGCCCCCTGCTTTTAACACCTTCCTATGCCTATGTTGCACCCTTATGCAGCTTCATTATTCAATTGGCACAAGAAGGGACTGTACCATACACTAACAGAGAAATTTGTCAACTAGGTCTTGCTCAGGTACTAGACATGTGCAGATGTGTGGGTGTTGCAGTCAAGTCATGTACACATGCAATGCCTAATTATGACATCAGGCATGCCCACATGAGATTGAGTTTCACAAGTCACTTACACCTCTAATTGTCATTCCCATAGTTAATGTCAGGGGCGATCTCGAAATTGCAAACACAACCAAGCAGCATGCATAAGTATAGAGTATCAAGGAACAAGGCTAATGAAATTTGTCTTGTGTATAATGTAATTGCCATGAGATTAGAACTATGAATTAAAATACACTCAAGCACCGATTGTTAACATGCATGTATCACAAATTTGAGGAAAATGACTGACTATATATACATTACCAGATTTGACGAAAATGACCTCATCGTGCACAATATTTTGATACACAAGGAAACTTGTTCTTAATACTATACAGTGACACACACATCACTGTTATAGCTACACCAGGTTTGTTTCGAGTTACATGTAGTTCTCATCAGCGTAGTCAGCTACATGTACTGAAATTTCTGGAATGTTCCACTCACACAAGACAGGCTGCAATGGTCATGTGGCTATAAATGAAATTTGCTACATACAACATCTAACATCACTGCAAACAAGGTTAAACCTAAGCACAGGTGCCAAATGCATACCTGTTAGGGTACATGTACATGTAAATCAAAACACATCTCAGGTGCAAGCGAGTTAGAAGTAAAGAAGAAAACTTGTGCACAGTGTGTATGCTTACTTTGAACAGCAATCATGTAACAATGGGATTACCATCAGTCTGTTATTAAGCAACACTGTAGAATAAAAGCAACTGGATTTGATTGAACTATAATAGTAACAATTAGATATATGCTACAAGAGACATTCAAGGGAAAGTGAGTTTACCAGACTGATCGAATGCTGTTGCAAAACATTTACAGCAAATGAATTGTCAAGCCATTGGATTTTGGACAAAATTTCGTGGATAACCATCATACTGTGATGTCATGATAACATGTGACAGTCAGGCAGCCTTTCCTAGGCTCATAGCAAGCATACTGATGGTGATTGTAGAAATGTATGGATAAAAAATGCTGGCTAGCTTGATTACCAAAGGTCTGTAAGTATGTGCTTCCACAAAAATCCTCATCATTGAGAGCAGTTGATTTAGCAAGTATGGTGTCAGTGGCATACATGTACGTCTATCAATTTACAAATTAGTAGCGTGTCACTCATCACGAACATGGTAC
>CAWUPZ010000048.1:0-18588 GCA_963924555.1 Crambe crambe
CATGCAGTTTTCGGACTAATCAAACAAGCGCCAAAACAAACTACCTCTTCACTGCCAGAAAGTTGGAAACATATTTCCACACGTAATGCAATGTTAGGCATATTGAGCACTCAGGTTAAGTCCAAACTAGTTCTACAGTCGATTAACTTTTCGAACACACGCCAGGGCGCTATCGCTATTGATCTACATCAGGGACGGATAATTAATTAGAACTAGAAAACAGCTACGTATATAAGCGGTGAGCACTCAGGCAAGAACCATCCCGAAAGATCGGTTTAGCCTTCTTTGAATTGGCCTATGCCAAATTGACTTACAGTACACACTTCAGTGAAATTGTTTGTACATTGCAAAGGCCGATCAACATTTCGTTGTATAACAAACGACGGAGGAGCCATGCAGCCACGACTAACGACCCTGGCAATAGTTGCTGTTGCATTTTTCTGCAAACTTCTTGTCCATGCAGAGCCTCTGAGTTACACCTCGCAAAACTACAACTACTGGAGCGACTCAGGCGTCGATTTGCCCAAGTTGTTTGGTGTTGATCAGAATTTAAGACTCGTGGTTGTTGCCGCAACTAACACCATTTTCCATGTCTCCCTTGACCTCAAGGACGTATCAAATGCTCAGGATGTCACTCCTCCTATTGAGACTGTTTACTACTGCAAGTTCGTAACCTTCAAACCAGGTCAAGCCTGTCAAAATTTCCATCATATTCTGTACTTCCAGTCTGGGCCCGGGTACATTACTACCATTTACGGGAATGTGCCGAAAGAGGAGGCTGTTCTTGTTTGTGGATCCAATGCGTATAGTCCACAATGTGTATACAGAAATAGAACTAGCCTAGAAATCCTGACCCGATTTGAAGCTAGTGGCCTTTGTCCACTTGGAGAAGAGTCGGGTGTCTCGCATGTCTCCAAGAGTGAACAGATTGTAGCAGGTCTTGCCCTTGATCCAGATCCTTCTTACTACGCTATCACCCTCTCAACTTCACCCATCTCGGGAGACATCCTCCTAAAGACAGTCGGCGACGACTTTCTATACTTCAATCACCCAAAATTTGTCAGTTTGTATGAGAATGAGGACTTCTATTACCTGTTTGTGACAGAGTCTCCCGTGGAATCTTGGGAGCACGCAACATTCTCCCGTGTAGCACGCGTTTGCAAGAACGATGCCGGGCGTACTACCAAGCTAGGACAAGTGGTGTTTGTGACGTACGTGAAAGCCAGGATGGCTTGCAAATCTAACCTCCTCTCTACTACAGGCTTTGACTACAATGTACTACAAGACATAGTTTTGGTGAACAGTTCTTCTGCAAATGCCCCCGTTTCAGGAGAACATCTATATGGTGTTTTCACGGGAGAAATCGATGGCCCATTGGGGTCTGCTCTGTGCTTCTATACCTTTGATGGCCTCAACGAAACCCTGTCGGGCAATTTCCTGGTGCAATCATCCGTTAATGAATGGACTGAAGAAGAAAACGACCCACCACTAACTTGTTCTGAGGGTCGTAGTTTAGAGTCGGCCAGGAACAAGGTATTGATCAAGGACGTTGCTCGGCAAGAGAAGGGGGAGCCAATGTTTTTGATGGATGCTACCGTTTTCCACAAGCTGCTGGTCGACACAGTCACTGCAGTGGACCAAAAGGAGTATGAAGTCATTTTGATAGCCGCCAGTGTCCACGATAGCTTGCAACTCTTGAAGCTCACACATATTCCTAGCAGAAAACAAAGTGACAAGTCCTTTGTCATCCAATCCATTCCACTCGACAGGAATGGGTCTGGAGGAAATTCACAGGATGTGGGCAAGATGGAGTTGTACAAAACGGACGATGAGGTGTCCATATACCTCAGCACTGCTGAGGGCCTGTACGTGGTTTCCATCACAAACTGCAATGCCCATTCAGACTGCCGAACGTGTGTGGAGGCCAGGGACCCGTACTGTGCCTATGACATTTCAAAGACCTCCTGTATCTCGTTGCTGGGAAACACGGAAGATTCACCGAAACTACAGGATGTGGTCAATGGTGATTCCACAGGTTGTGAAGTGCACATCTCCAGCCATGCTACTCTCACGACTAGCCCGCTAACAATAGGACCAGAGCCATCGTTGGATCCATGTCGAGATGCGGATGCCCAATCACAAGACAATCCCAGTACGGATCGGACCTTGATAGCTATTGCAGCAGTAGGTGGGCTGATCGCGGGCATAGCGTTCCGATTGGTCCTTTGTGCTGCCACCCGAAAGGGGAATAATTTTCTACGGGTGCACTCTCTCTTGCACAGAAGCTAGATATTTTGTAGGCCTTTATATCGCATTTAGTATCGTGGATTCGTTGAAAACGTTTCCGCATAGTAAGTACTATACTATCCCAATCTAACCCCTAGGGTTGAATAGCCAAACTATTTAGATTACGTTTCGACAAAGTTCCCCCCCCTCATATTTTAATACTTTTTGATATTCAAATACGATTATGTCAAAGTAATACATTCATTTGACTATGTACCACGTTCAACGTAAACTTATCAAATCCAAGTACAGAGCGTTCATCATGTATAAAGCTACGGGTTCCAAATTCCCCTCGCCACCTGTTGGTGTATACGTAGTTGGTGTACAAGGATTGTACGGGAGAGCATGATATAGCTTACTATCATTTCGAAGCTATTCGTTCCACTCGGCAAATAACACACAACTTGTCCATTTCTTTTGCACCCTAGGTTCGGCATTCTCAACGAGTGAGTTGAACCCCTCTTAGCCGATAGATTATACTTGAAGATGATTGTACTATCTATTATATATATATTATTTGAACAGGACTATACTTTGAATTGTCGATTAAGACTGCAACTTTCGTCCCAACAAGCTTGGAGACATGCAACATTCAGGTATAATCTTCCATAATACACATGTACTACACGATCAGGCCTTTAAGTGAGCATGCATATAAGGCCACTATAAATTGCACCATAGATAATACAAACCTCAGGTGGATATGAAACGACACGGGTCCACGGAGAGTATACGGAAATTGTTTGAAACAGTCTCTGCAACGCTTCAGGACAAGCTTGTAGGTGGGGCACGTTCCTTTCAAACTGTTCCTGCTCGTTTCATACAGATTGTACCTACACGAAAACAGGATCCAGGACACTATCAGGTACGCATGCAATTGTTAAAACCTATAGTGAGATTTTTGAGTACTATTTACGTACAGTTTCACATTCGCATACACGGGGCAGTGCGTTCGTGAGTGCTTTGTGCTAGATTTTCTCCGAAGTACTTGTGTTCTGACTAATGTAATAGTTATAATTAAGTGTTAGGTTGGATGATCTACCAGGAGAAAATAGAAAGTAAGCCTTAGCTACTTTCCTCCTCACACCAGCGCTCTTTTCGTACGTAAAATCGAGAATTTTGGTATTCTGGTTTGTGTTAGATTATTATTTAAACTACGGTAGATGGGGAAATTTTCACCGGTAAAATATTTTCGCCGGTTGCTTTGCTGGCGAAAATTAAACCCGCGAATTTTTTTCTACGGTGAACAATTAGCGTACACATGTGTGCGTAGTACGCATGTGAATGCCTTAATCAAGTAGCCTCCTACGCTGGATTTCTTCCGAACCGTACGTATCCATTAGCGTATTGCGAAGTCGTCGCGTCGCAACTAGCCTTAATTTCTAACGCTGCACTTGTCTTGACACTTCACGTACGTGAGCTCTAAGTTCTAATTATACACCGCAAAAAAATTTCGCCACTTGCCAGATGGCGAAAATAAAACGCGCGAAAGTTTAAAACGTGAAAATTTCTCGGCGCGAAAATTCCCCGATCTATGGTACTTATGTGTGAGCCACATACTAGCTGGAACTGTTTTCCATAGGAATTGGTATACCAGGAGAAAATAGTCAAAGCATCACATTATGTTCTGGTTGTGTGCTTTATGGTGCTGAAAACAGAGCCCATGAACATAGTCTTACAGTCTTGTAAATGCTAGCTTACATGTATGCTCAAGTGAATACTATTACATGAACCACTTCATACTGCGTATGGATCAAGTCCCTATACGAAACGGTAGAGGCCATCACACGACACGTAAACAAGGGGCACGGTGCAAACTTGACAGAAGAAAGAATGAGGCTCAACTGAGGCAGGAATTATCAAAAGAGAACAAGGGTCCAACTCTGGCAGGTGTTGCTATTCCTAGTAACTGGAACACTTGTGTTGATTTCAGTGGTGCTGAGTATTGCGAGTTGATGAATGACTCAAATGGAATGCCTCAAGAGTGCCAGAGAATGCAGGTCTAAAGCAACTATTCTTGGATCGTCCTAGCACAAGATCATGACAACACTGAGCAAGTCCCACTTAATGCCATGACCCTTGTATACAGCAACAGAAGAATTTATCAAGATCTAAAATCAGTTAACATGCAATAACAGCCCCTTGCCCTTTCTGTTTCACAACCACCATAGAAAGTCAGAAAAATTAAAAATTATTCAAAGACATGGAACTGTGTAACTGTTAATCGTCCTTTTGTTATAAAACAACTATATTCCTTAATTATGTTACTATTGATAATCATTTGTTGTTCTCTTGTCTTCAATGATTTTGTTTCCTTTCATGTATGCATGAAAAGAACCTGAACGAAGTTTGAAAGGAGGTATACCTCCTTTCACACTTCATTGTCCATTCTTTGGCGAATGAATGAGCTCACCACAACCTGACCTTCCTGCAACTTGTATAGGGTATAAAGAATGGGTTTTGGAGCGTCTGCCGACTATATTATTACTGTTTTGCTACTAACTATATAATTGCCATATTACTGCCCACTGTATCATTTCTGCATTACTTCCGACTGTATCATTTCTGCATTACTGCCGACAATATTATATAATCGCAGTAAAATAATCGATCACAAGCAAAAGTTACTATTGCACACGCTCTTCGACGTCGACGCTCTCCGCTCCTATATAACATTATCTCGCGGAAATTGTCCTCGGAGATGCTGTGCTCGAAACTTTCGTCGGAAGTACTGGCTCGAGATGTGGTATCGTCACAAGAACAAAGCCTAGCTTCCGCGTTCAGAGCACGGCTCGAATTTTAAACATGAACGGAAATGGTAATTTCCCCCCGTTACATCCGTTGCAACGATTGCTTGCGTCAAATCCTAGTATACGGACTCGTTTCATATCCACCTGAGGTTTAAATAATAATCTATGATTGCACAGTTGGTTCCCGTCCACCGTCCACAAGCGGAAGAAATGTAATTAAACGAACAGAATTAGAATTTTCCCAGGTGGTTAGGTAGTATTTTGCGTCTGCTTCCACTTCGAAAGAATACTATCCACAATATGAACGGTGTGAAGACAAGGACGAGATAACTAAAAACAAGCCAAACAAAAAGAGCTAAGGAAGACATGTTTTTGCGTGTAAATTTCATAACATTTACTTCCTGTTTGTTAGATACTAAATAGTGCCGTCATTTCCGTCGCGCCCGTATGGCAAGCCATCAGTAACAAAATGCAACCTTCCCAGACGTCGACGTTCGTTGGAGACGTCGACGTCAGTTGGAGACGTCGACGTCTGTGCGGAGACGTCGACGTCTCCTGGAGACGTCGACGTCTATGTGGAGACGTCGACGTCTGTGTGGAGACGTCGACGTCTATCGTATGCCACACCCACCTTTGCCCAAGAGTATATGTTAATGGCATTCGTTATGTACAGAAATGGCACCGGGGCAAAGGTCAAATGTGAACCACTAAATATACTGTTTGCCACTGTGATGGTTTCGATTGACTAAACATATTCATGGTTTAGCGATTCGTATTTAGGGTTAGGGATCCACATTAAAGGTTTTGGGGTCTAGGGACTGGCAATCAGTTGACCTTTGACCCGGTGCTATTTCTGTACATAACGGCCAGGGTTCTATCTAGGAAATAAATTTTGGGGGAGAAGTTTAATTAACAGTGGGTGTGGTAGAAACGCCCATACTTTGTAATAATATGTAATGACATTTCTATCAGATGCACAATGTGTACATGTATTAGTTAAAACGGTTCAAACACAACAACAACTCAACACCACACAGCTTGTCAGCACAGAGTTCACAAAGACAGTCTCAAACCTAACATTGACATCTGAAAAGTGTTAAACCCAAAATTGTTGTCCCTTCAATGGTTGTAATAGGCCAAAATTTTGGGGGGGAAGCTGGAGTGTTTGGGGGGGAAGCTTCCCCCCCCCCGCCCCCCCCCCACTAGATTGAACCCTGACGGCATTCGTTGAAAAAGGGTGCGGCATGACTACGCAAAGTGGGTGTGGCATACGATAGACGTCGACATCTCCACACAGACGTCGACGTCTCTAGGAGACGTCGACGTCTCTAGGAGACGTCGACGTCTCCACACAGACGTCGACGTCCCTAGGAGACGTCGACGTCTCCACACAGACGTCGACGTCTCTAGGAGACGTCGACGTCTCCACACAGACGTCGACGTCAGTTGGAGACGTCGACGTCTCCACACAGACGTCGACGTCTGTGCGGAGACGTCGACGTCTCCTGGAGACGTCGACGTCTCCGCACAGACGTCGACGTCTCCAACTGACGTCGACGTCTCCAACGAACGTCGACGTCTGAGAGGTTGCATTTTGTTACTGATGGCTTGCCATACGCCCGCCCGCATGCACTACAGGTTTAAGCCAGGACAGGAACCAACTACCGTAAATCCGAAAATTTTCGTGTCCAAAAATTTTCGGGTAGGAAATTTTCGCTTCCAAAAATTTTCGGATGCGAGCGTCCGTCCGAAAATTAAAAACACCGATAATTTCTAAACAGAGGAAAATATTATTATTATTAACAAGCACGTGAACGATCATGGAAGAACTGCGAAGGGAGTCATGCATTCGAGGACACCATATATGCAAAGAAATATGGGATCCAGCTATTGGAGAGGTGGTGCAATGCGAGAGGGAGCCTCGAAACGCAGCGGATCGATATTCTGTTGCTATCACGAAAGGAGTTGTTGTTGGACATTTGCCACGAAGGATATCCAGACTGTGTTCGCTCTTTTTTCGACGAGGAGGTACCATTGACTGTGTTATGACTGGAGCGAGAAGATACTCGATCTTCCCCAAGGTGGCCTTGAAGTTCCTTGCTCCGTGCTACTAAAGGCCAAGCTCAAAGAGATTGAGAAATTTAAGAAACTACACACGTTTTCTAGCACCGTATTAAATCATTCGTTGTTTAAAAGTTTGGTAGTAGAAAAATTTTCGTGTTTTTAATTTTGGGATTTTTGGAGGTATCCGAAAACATTTTTACACCGAAAATTTCCGGATTTACGGTATGTAATTTGCAGTGGCCTAAGCGTTCGTCCATTGCTGTCATATACACTTCAAAAACATTTGCGATACAGAGGCATACGATACGTTTGGACGATATGCAAGAACCTGTACTGGACGATTTAGGCGAAGCTTTAGACCACATTCCCAATGTATTATTCATAAGCTCAACATGCGGATAAGAGTCACATACGCGTCACGGTGATTATTTACCACGTCCCCGTTGCGGGAAAGCAAACGCTATTGTAAACGCGAGTGTACAGTCCCTGGATAAGTACACGGAACAAGAAAATGAAAAGCAGTTAGCAGTTACTGCAGACTGAATAGTAGCTGGTCATTTTGGCACAAATACCACAAGTATAGCTCAATCTGGGTAAGTTTAATTTAATACATAAATGAAGCGAGACTTTCTTTCTCAGCTTGATCCTCTCCTTTTCTCTTCTCTACGGAACAAATTCATTCGTGATGTTTCTCGACATTTTTTTGTTGAGAAAATTCGATACCTTACATCCATGACACTTTGTACTATGTAAGTTAATATTTTGAAAGCAACAAATACATACCTTTTTCTGGAATACTTGGTTCAACTGACAAGAGTTAAAGTACTTAAGTTGCTGGGTATCCATTATTAATGGCTCCCCCAATTACCTTATACAAAATTGCTGCAGTATGAGAAAATATTTTCCTAGGCTAGGTAACAATTTCAATACAAATTAATGAACAACATCAATAAGGTAACATTTTCCCAAAAGTATGCGGCAGTCTACAAAACATGTCCTTGCAAGCTTGATTCCACGCATCATTGCAGTTGTTCCCTTAATTAGCTCACTCTCTCCACAACCAGGTAACTTACCATTTGCAAAGTATAACTCGCACTACACAACACATACATTAATTTACCTTGCAGTGTGATGATTAAATGACCATATACAGCATATTCAATGATTCTTCATAGACCGTGTACAGCATGCATGGCACATGGTATGACAAAATCATCATTTACCATACACATACAGAACTCACCACAACTTACCCTATCGTACATGTAGAGTGACAAGTAATTATGCCACCTTACTGTCTTACAGCAACCCAGGCAGTGTGGGCTTTGTCTGGTGAGCTCTGGCTTAGGTTAACTGCTGCCATTAGAATGCTACAATTACACCCAATCTCCCATAATTTTACCTCCTTCACATGACACCTTTAAAGTAGCTGTAT
Source organism: Crambe crambe (assembly GCA_963924555.1). Lineage (NCBI taxonomy): Eukaryota > Metazoa > Porifera > Demospongiae > Poecilosclerida > Crambeidae > Crambe > Crambe crambe. Next base: position 8,536 of record CAWUPZ010000048.1, read on the forward strand.
CTTTTTATAATTTTTTGTTGAAGTAACTCTTTTCTTGTATAGAGTGCAGCGCGTTACACGTATAAGTAGAATGTAAAACTAAATTCCACTGGAGACAAATTACTCATGTCTTCTTCGAGTCTGTTGAGATTGCAGTGTGTGGGGCTTCTGCATGCCTTTTCATGCTTAAATAACTCAATTTCTTCACGTATCTAATCAGTGACGTTGGATCCAGTGACTCATAGTAGTCGTTTATAGCTGATTTAAGGTGTAACTTGGCGAAATTGACCAGAAAACAGATATATACTTGCGCTATCACAGTAGTGCAACATTCCCACAACGGGGCGTGGTAAAAAAATCCCCGTGACGGGCAGGTGACCCAAATCCGCACGTTGAGTCATGAATAATACAGTGCGAAAGTGCTCTATAATATAGAGCCATGAACTCTTAAAATGGAAAAAGGCTTGCCACGGCAGAAGTACGGACATGCTTTATTAACCAGTCCAAGGACAGCCTTTAACATTTTGATGTTTAGTAGACCAGTGGAAAATTTCGTAATCTCGTCTTATGCAGGGCTCTTCACTGAAAGGCTCCACTCTCTCCGCAAGTTTCCACTGCAGTGTCAATGTGCTTATGCATACCACAAAGCCTAGCAGATGTTAGATCAGTCTGTGCTGCCATGGTTGACTATATCTTTTCTATGTCTCCAAGGTATAACAGATATTGCGCTACCTCCGTTTCTTTTGATGCTTCTCTTCTCGCTTTATTTCTCCCTCCTTATTTAGTAGCTGTTTTGCTTGATTTGAGCTGGTTTTCATTACACAAGTGCAACGTAGGTAGCTAGCCAATCTGGATTAGCTTCATCGTACAAGTACACTGGTCTTTCCGACATTTATAGAAATGGCGAGAAGAAATGCGGAGATTCTTGAAAATGCGACCGTCTCGAGACCTTCTCTGGATATAGCCATGCACACATGCATATACCCACCATGTAATGGCACAAGTTAAAACAATAAAATGATACAGACATCTGCTTCAAAAGTTTTCACACTGAAAGAGTGCTTACACCAGCCAACATCACTGCAAGGAACATGTGGCATGTGCAGGAGAGGTATTATCAATTCTTTAAATCAACTACCAGGGTTCAATCTAGTGGGGGGGGGAGGGCGGGGGGGAAGCTTCCCCCCCAAACACTCCAGCTTCCCACCAACAAATTTTGGCCTATTACAACCATTGAAGTGACAACAATCTTGGGTTTAAGACTTTTCAGATGTCAATGTTAGGTTTGAGACTATCTTTGTGAACTCTGTGCTGACAAGCTGTGGGGTGTTGAGTTGTTGTTGTGTTTGAACCGTTTTAACTAATACATGTACACATTGTACATTTGATAGAAATGTCATTACATATTATTACAAAGTATGGGCGTTTCGACCACACCCACTGTTAATTAAACTTCTCCACCAAAATTTATTTCCTAGATGGAGCCCTGACTACACAATCATTTTGGCCCCAAAATACGGTTGCGTTTCGGCTGTGGACTAAATTTCAGTATTATATATACGAGCTGGAAAACATCCTTTGTTCTCTTGGACACGTTCAAATCAGGGTCGAAGAGTAGCGCTATAAAAACACAAAAGACGGCTTTAGTTTTACATCCAGCAGTATTTATTAGCGCGGCCGTAATTTTCTCGCAATGAAATCTGCAAATCTTTTCACACTCTCTTCATAAAGCCTGAACATGGTCAGCTAAACGCGTAGCAAATTGATCGTAATGTACCGCGTGGTATGTATAGGTACGAAACACGATGGTACCCTTTTGGAAAATGCATGTAGTTTGCGGTCCAATCAAACAAGCGCCAAAACAAACTACCTCTGCACTGCCAGAAAGTTGGAAACATCTTTCCACACGTAATGCAATGTTAGGCATATTGAGCACTCAGGTTAAGTCCAAACTAGTTCTACAGTCGATTAACTTTTCGAACACACGCCAGGGCGCTATCGCTATTGATCTACATCAGGGACGGATAATTAATTAGAACTAGAAAACAGCTACGTATATAAGCGGTGAGCACTCAGGCAAGAACCATCCCGAAAGATCGGCTTAGCCTTCTTTGAATTGGCCTATGCCAAATTGACTTACAGTACACACTTCAGTGAAATTGTTTGTACATTGCAAAGGCCGATCAACATTTCGTTGTATAACAAACGACGGAGGAGCAATGCAGCCACGACTAACGACACTGGCAATAGTTGCTGTTGTATTTTTCTGCAAACTTCTTGTCCATGCAGAGCCTCTGAGTTACACCTCGCAAAACTACAACTACTGGAGCGACTCAGGCGTCGATTTGCCCAAGTTGTTTGGTGTTGATCAGAATTTAAGACTCGTGGTTGTTGCCGCAACTAACACCATTTTCCATGTCTCCCTTGACCTCAAGGACGTATCAAATGCTCAGGATGTCACTCCTCCTATTGAGACTGTTTACTACTGCAAGTTCGTAACCTTCAAACCAGGTCAAGCCTGTCAAAATTTCCATCATATTCTGTACTTCCAGTCTGGGCCCGGGTACATTTCTACCATTTACGGGAATGTGCCGAAAGAGGAGGCTGTTCTTGTTTGTGGATCCAATGCGTATAGTCCACAATGTGTATACAGAAATAGAACCAGCCTAGAAATCCTGACCCGATTTGAAGCTAGTGGCCTTTGTCCACTTGGAGAAGAGTCGGGTGTCTCGCATGTCTCCAAGAGTGAACAGATTGTAGCAGGTCTTGCCCTTGATCCAGATCCTTCTTACTACGCTATCACCCTCTCAACTTCACCCATCTCGGGAGACATCCTCCTAAAGACAGTCGGCGACGACTTTCTATACTTCAATCACCCAAAATTTGTCAGTTTGTATGAGAATGAGGACTTCTATTACCTGTTTGTGACAGAGTCTCCCGTGGAATCTTGGGAGCACGAAACATTCTCCCGTGTAGCACGCGTTTGCAAGAACGATGCCGGGCGTACTACCAAGCTAGGACAAGTGGTGTTTGTGACGTACGTGAAAGCCAGGATGGCTTGCAAATCTAACCTCCTCTCTACTACAGGCTTTGACTACAATGTACTACAAGACATAGTTTTGGTGAACAGTTCTTCTGCAAATGCCCCCGTTTCAGGAGAACATCTATATGGTGTTTTCACGGGAGAAATCGATGGCCCATTGGGGTCTGCTCTGTGCTTCTATACCTTTGATGGCCTCAACGAAACCCTGTCGGGCAATTTCCTGGTGCAATCATCCGTTAATGAATGGACTGAAGAAGAAAACGACCCACCACTAACTTGTTCTGAGGGTCGTAGTTTAGAGTCGGCCAGGAACAAAGTATTGATCAAAGACGTTGCTCGGCAAGAGAAGGGGGAGCCAATGTTTTTGATGGATGCTACCGTTTTCCACAAGCTGCTGGTCGACACAGTCACTGCAGTGGACCAAAAGGAGTATGAAGTCATTTTGATAGCCGCCAGTGTCCACGATAGCTTGCAACTCTTGAAGCTCACACATATTCCTAGCAGAAAACAAAGTGACAAGTCCTTTGTCATCCAATCTATTCCACTCGACAGGAATGGGTCTGGAGGAAATTCACAGGATGTGGGCAAGATGGAGTTGTACAAAACGGACGATGAGGTGTCCGTATACCTCAGCACTGCTGAGGGCCTGTACGTGGTTTCCATCACAAACTGCAGTGCCCATTCAGACTGCCGAACGTGTGTGGAGGCCAGGGACCCGTACTGTGCCTATGACATTTCAAAGACCTCCTGTATCTCGTTGCTGGGAAACACGGAAGATTCACCGAAACTACAGGATGTGGTCAATGGTGATTCCACAGGTTGCGAAGTGCACATCTCGAGCCATGCTACTCTGACGAGTAGCCCGCTAACAATACGACCAGAACCATCGTTGGATCCATGTCGAGATGCGGATGCCCAATCACAAGCCAATCCCAGTACGGATCGGACCTTGATAGCTATTGCAGCAGTAGGTGGGCTGATCGTGGGCATAGCGTTCGGATTGGTCCTTTGTGCTGCCACCCGAAAGGGAATAATTTTCTACGGGTGCACTCTCTCTTGCACAGAAGCTAGATATTTTGTAGGCCTTTATATCGCATTTAGTATCGTGGATTCGTTGAAAACGTTTCCGCATAGTAAGTACTATACTATCCCAATCTAACCCCTAGGGTTGAATAGCTAAACTATTTAGATTACGTTTCGACAAAGTTCCCCCCTCATATTTTAATACTTTTTGATATTCAAATACGATTATGTCAAAGTAATACATTCATTTGACTATGTACCACGTTCAACGTAAACATATCAAATCCAAGTACAGAGCGTTCATCATGTAGCTACGGGTTCCAAATTCCCCGCGCCACCTGTTGGTGTACAAGGATTGTACGGGAGAGCATGATATAGCTTACTATCATTTCGAAGCTATTCGTTCCACTCGGCAAATAACACACAACTTGTCCATTTCTTTTGCACCCTAGGTTCGGCATTCTCAACGAGTGAGTTGAACCCCTCTTAGCCGATAGATTATACTTGAAGATGATTGTACTATCTAATATATATATATTATTTGAACAGGACTATACTTTGAATTGTCGATTAAGACTGCAACTTTCGTCCCAACAAGCTTGGAGACATGCAACATTCAGGTATAATCTTCCATAATACACATGTACTACACGATCAGGCCTTTAAGTGAGCATGCATATAAGGCCACTATAAATTGCACCATAGATAATACAAACCTCAGGTGGATATGAAACGACACGGGTCCACGGAGAGTATACGGAAATTGTTTGAAACAGTCTCTGCAACGCTTCAGGACAAGCTTGTAGGTGGGGCACGTTCCTTTCAAACTGTTCCTGCTCGTTTCATACAGATTGTACCTACACGAAAACAGGATCCAGGACACTATCAGGTACGCATGCAATTGTTAAAACCTATAGTGAGATTTTTGAGTACTATTTACGTACAGTTTCACATTCGCATACACGGGGCAGTGCGTTCGTGAGTGCTTTGTGCTAGATTTTCTCCGAAGTACTTGTGTTCTGACTAATGTAATAGTTATAATTAAGTGTTAGGTTGGATGATCTACAAGGAGAAAATAGAAAGTAAGCCTTAGCTACTTTCCTCCTCACACCAGCGCTCTTTTCGTACGTAAAATCGAGAATTTTGGTATTCTGGTTTGTGTTAGATTATTATTTAAACTACGGTAGATGGGGAAATTTTCACCGGTAAAATAGTTTCGCCGGTTGCTTTGGTGGCGAAAATTAAACCCGCGAATTTTTTTCTACGGTGAACAATTAGCGTACACATGTGTGCGTAGTACGCATGTGAATGCCTTAATCAAGTAGCCTCCTACGCTGGATTTCTTCCGAACCGTACGTATCCATTAGCGTATTGCGAAGTCGTCGCGTCGCAACTAGCCTTAATTTCTAACGCTGCACTTGTCTTGACACTTCACGTACGTGAGCTCTAAGTTCTAATTTTACACCGCAAAAAATTTTCGCCACTTGCCAGATGGCGAAAATAAAACGCGCGAAAGTTTAAAACGTGAAAATTTCCCGGCGCGAAAATTCCCCGATCTATGGTACTTATGTGTGAGCCACATACTAGCTGGAACTGTTTTCCATAGGAATTGGTATACCAGGAGAAAATAGTCAAAGCATCACATTATGTTCTGGTTGTGTGCTTTATGGTGCTGAAAACAGAGCCCATGAACATAGTCTTACAGTCTCGTAAATGCTAGCTTACATGTATGCTCAAGTGAATACTATTACATGAACCACTTCATACTGCATATGGATCAAGTCCCTATACGAAACGGTAGAGGCCATCACACGACACGTAAACAAGGGGCACGGTGCAAACTTGACAGAAGAAAGAATGAGGCTCAACTGAGGCAGGAATTATCAAAAGAGAACAAGGGTCCAACTCTGGCAGGTGTTGCTATTCCTAGTAACTGGAACACTTGTGTTGATTTCAGTGGTGCTGAGTATTGCGAGTTGATGAATGACTCAAATGGAATGCCTCAAGAGTGCCAGAGAATGCAGGTCTAAAGCAACTATTCTTGGATCGTCCTAGCACAAGATCATGACAACACTGAGCAAGTCCCACTTAATGCCATGACCCTTGTATACAGCAACAGAAGAATTTATCAAGATCTAAAATCAGTTAACATGCAATAACAGCCCCTTGCCCTTTCTGTTTCACAACCACCTTAGAAAGTCAGAAAAAATTAAAAATTATTCAAAGACATGGAATTGTGTAACTGTTAATCGTCCTTTTGTTATAAAACAACTATATTCCTTAATTATGTTACTATTGATAATCATTTGTTGTTCTCTTGTCTTCAATGATTTTGTTTCCTTTCATGTATGCATGAAAAGAACCTGAACGAAGTTTGAAAGGAGGTATACCTCCTTTCACACTTCATTGTCCATTCTTTGGCGAATGAATGAGCTCACCACAACCTGACCTTCCTGCAACTTGTATAGGGTATAAAGAATGGGTTTTGGAGCGTCTGCCGACTATATTATTACTGTTTTGCTACTAACTATATAATTGCCATATTACTGCCGACTGTATCATTTCTGCATTACTTCCGACTGTATCATTTCTGCACTACTGCCGACAATATTATATAATCGCAGTAAAATAATCGATCACAAGCAAAAGTTACTATTGCACACGCTCTTCGACGTCGACGCTCTCCGCTCCTATATAACATTATCTCGCGGAAATTGTCCTCGGAGATGCTGTGCTCGAAACTTTCGTCGGAAGTACTGGCTCGAGATGTGGTATCGTCACAAGAACAAAGCCTAGCTTCCGCGTTCAGAGCACGGCTCGAATTTTAAACATGAACGGAAATGGTAATTTCCCCCCGTTACATCCGTTGCAATGATTGCTTGCGTCAAATCCTAGTATACGGACTCGTTTCATATCCACCTGAGGTTTAAATAATCTATGATTGCACAGTTGGTTCCCGTCCACCGTCCACAAGCGGAAGAAAATGTAATTAAACGAACAGAATTAGAATTTTCCCAGGTGGTTAGGTAGTATTTTGCGTCTACTTCCACTTCGAAAGAATACTATCCACAATATGAACGGTGTGAAGACAAGGACGAGATAACTAAAAACAAGCCAAACAAAAAGAGCTAAGGAAGACATGTTTTTGCGTGTAAATTTCATAACATTTACTTCCTGTTTGTTAGATACTAAATAGCGCCGTCATTTCCGTCGCGCCCGCCCGCATGCACTACAGGTTTAAGCCAGGACAGGAACCAACTACCGTAAATCCGAAAATTTTCGTGTCCAAAAATTTCCGGGTAGGAAATTTTCGCCTCCAAAAATTTTCGGATGCGACCGTCCGTCCGAAAATTAAATACACCGATAATTTCTAAACAGAGGAAAAGATTATTGTTATTAACAAGCACGTGAACGATCATGGAAGAACTGCGAAGGGAGTCATGCATTCGAGGACACCATATATGCAAAGGAATATGGGATCCAGCTATTGGAGAGGTGGTGCAATGCGAGAGGGAGCCTCGAAACGCAGCGGATCGATATTCTGTTGCTATCACGAAAGGAGTTGTTGTTGGACATTTGCCACGAAGGATATCCAGACTGTGTTCGCTCTTTTTTCGACGAGGAGGTACCATTGACTGTGTTATGACTGGAGCGAGAAGATACTCGATCTTCCCCAAGGTGGCCTTGAAGTTCCTTGCTCCATGCTACTAAAGGCCAAGCTCAAAGAGATTGAGAAATTTAAGAAACTACACACGTTTTCTAGCACCGTATTAAATAATTCGTTGTTTAAAAGTTTGGTAGTAGAAAAATTTTCGTGTTTTTAATTTTCGGATTTTTGGAGGTATCCGAAAATATTTTTACACCGAAAATTTCCGGATTTACGGTATGTAATTTGCAGTGGCCTAAGCGTTCGTCCATTGCTGTCATATACACTTCAAAAACATTTGCGATACAGAGGCATACGATACGTTTGGACGATATGCAAGAACCTGTACTGGACGATTTAGGCGAAGCTTTAGACCACATTCCTAATGTATTATTCATAAGCTCAACATGCGGATAAGAGTCACATACGCGTCACGGTGATTATTTACCACGTCCCCGTTGTGGGAAAGCAAACGCTACTGTAAACGCGAGTGTACAGTCCCTGGATAAGTACACGGAACAAGAAAGTGAAAAGCAGTTAGCAATTACTGCAGACTGAATAGTAGCTGGTCATTTTGGCACAAATACCACAAGTATAGCTCAATCTGGGTAAGTTTAATTTAATACATAAATGAAGTGAGACTTTCTTTCTCAGCTTGATCCTCTCCTTTTCTCTTCTCTACGGAACAAATTCATTCGTGATGTTTCTCGACATTTTTTGTTGAGAAAATTCGATGCCTTACATCCATGACACTTTGTACTATGTAAGTTAATATTTTGAAAGCAACAAATACATACCTTTTCTTGGAATACTTGGTTCAACTGACAAGAGTTAAAGTACTTAAGTTGCTGGGTATCCATTATTAATGGCTCCCCCAATTACCTTATACAAAATTGCTGCAGTATGAGAAAATATTTTCCTAGGCTAGGTAACAATTTCAATACAAATTAATGAACAACATCAATAAGGTAACATTTTCCCAAAAGTATGCGGCAGTCTACAAAACATGTCCTTGCAAGCTTGATTCCACGCATCATTGCAGTTGTTCCCTTAATTAGCTCACTCTCTCCACAACCAGGTAACTTACCATTTGCAAAGTATAACTCGCACTACACAACAAATACATTAATTTACCTTGCAGTGTGATGATTAAATTACCATATACAGCATATTCAATGATTCTTCATAGACCGTGTACAGCATGCATGGCACATGGTATGACAAAATCATCATTTACCATACACATACAGAACTCACCACAACTTACCCTATCGTACATGTAGAGTGACAAGTAATTATGCCACCTTACTGTCTTACAGCAACCCAGGCAGTGTGGGCTTTGTCTGGTGAGCTCTGGCTTAGGTTAACTGCTGCCATTAGAATGCTACAATTACACCCAATCTCCCATAATTTTACCTCCTTCACATGACACCTTTAAAGTAGCTGTATCTTTTTATAATTTTTTGTTGAAGTAACTCTTTTCTTGTATAGAGTGCAGCGCGTTACACGTATAAGTAGAATGTAAAACTAAATTCCACTGGAGACAAATTACTCATGTCTTCTTCGAGTCTGTTGAGATTGCAGTGTGTGGGGCTTCTGCATGCCTTTTCATGCTTAAATAACTCAATTTCTTCACGTATCTAATCAGTGACGTTGGATGCAGTGACTCATAGTAGTCGTTTATAGCTGATTTAAGGTGTAACTTGGCGAAATTGACCAGAAAACAGATATATACTTGCGCTATCACAGTAGTGCAACATTCCCACAACGGGGCGTGGTAAAAAAATCCCCGTGACGGGCAGGTGACCCAAATCCGCGCGTTGAGTCATGAATAATACAGTGCGAAAGTGCTCTATAATATAGAGCCATGAACTCTTAAAATGGAAAAAGGCTTGCCACGGCAGAAGTACGGACATGCTTTATTAACCAGTCCAAGGACAGCCTTTAACATTTTGATGTTTAGTAGACCAGTGGAAAATTTCATAATCTCGTCTTATGCAGGGCTCTTCACTGAAAGGCTCCACTCTCTCCGCAAGTTTCCACTGCAGTGTCAATGTGCTTATGCATACCACAAAGCCTAGCAGATGTTAGATCAGTCTGTGCTGCCATGGTTGACTATATCTTTTCTATGTCTCCAAGGTATAACAGATATTTCGCTACCTCCGTTTCTTTTGATGCTTCTCTTCTCGCTTTATTTCTCCCTCCTTATTTAGTAGCTGTTTTGCTTGATTTGAGCTTGTTTTCATTACACAAGTGCAACGTAGGTAGCTAGCCAATCTGGATTAGCTTCATCGTACAAGTACACTGGTCTTTCCGACATTTATAGAAATGGCGAGAAGAAATGCGGAGATTCTTGAAAATG
>CAWUPZ010000049.1:0-23790 GCA_963924555.1 Crambe crambe
TCACTGCCTTGCAAGTTCCCCACTGGGTCGTAAACCAGGCCAAACTCGACTGACGAGTTTAAAGGGACACTATATTCAATGCCATGTGCATCTTTGATGCGGACTACTTCAGCATGTTTCACCAGATGAATGTTGTACATGTCGTCACTTGAAACTAGGAGAGAGAGAGAGAGAGAGAGAGAGAGAGAGAGAGAGAGAGAGAGAGAGAGAGAGAGAGAGAGAGAGAGAGAGAGAGGTCAAAATTATAATTTCGAAAGAAAGCAGCAGGTACTAACTGGTAAGACGAGAGCTAGGTCCACAATATCCTTTGAGAACTTTTATCTGTACTGGAAGTTCTTTGGAGTACTCCTTCACAAAATCAGTGAGACTCATTCCACGAGAGAGAAGCACTTCCTTACTGGTGGGAGAGGAAAACCTGAAAGAGATGGAGAGCGAATTAAAAGCATGCAGCTGTTGCTGGTACTGGAAAGTAGTTGTGCGTAAGTTAATTACAGGACTGAGTAGGAAGTGGAGTACTCTGTAGTTACACAGTTCTAATTGAAATCACAACAATATTGCTAATTTTTATGAGAACTAATTGAAGTAAGCAGAGTTTGAATATTGCTTTTATTCATGCACTTTTGTGTGGCCGTATATATACTGTCCATTGGCGGTTGGTAGTCAGGAAGGTTTGGGGAATAGATACTTGCATAGATTGTATGGGACATGAATGTTGTGGTATTGCAAAAATTAGAGTATGCATCATGGTTTTTTTTGTCAAATCCATGATTCCACCAAAATCTTTACCCTGTCCATACCACTCCAAAATTATCTTCAACTCACTTAGTGAAGTCTCTTCTTTCAGGGATAGCAGGAGGTGGAGTCGAAGGTGGACTCTCACAGTCACCCTCTGGTACCTCCTTCAGTGGACGTGGTTTCTTCTTGGACTTGTCCACTGGGGTGTAGAGGGGGGTGGGGCCAATGACAGGTCTCTTCACATCCTCCGTGGGTTTGTATTTGGGGGAGGGGAGAGGAGGAGGGGGTGGGGATATCCCCTGTAATCTATTATCATCGATTGTTGAGTAATAGCTTTCTTCTGAAGACATTTTGAGGGGAGGAGGAGCAATGTGTGAAGTTCCGTCAGCACAGAGTATGAGCTCTATAATGTATTACATAAGTGATTCAACCAACCAAGGAATCTTAGGATAACAACAGGGGTGATTTTAGTACACTAGTCCAGCTAAACTCTCAAACCACATCACACTGAAGTATTACAATGTTTGGGGAACAGAACGACCACATCATACCAACCATTATAAAAACCTCTATTTCAGCCAGCTGACTACCCCACCTGCACATGTCAAGGATCCCAGCCAAATCCACATGCATTGTAACAACCATCGTATAATAGTATTAAATAATTGCATTAAGTGGCCACTTGGCACTTCATTCAGCTAGCAATCAGTGCATGTCAATGGTCACTATATGCACCATCCACTATGCATCCACCCGCCCGCTCACCTTCGTCTCAACAACACTTACATATCGATTATTTATATAAACTATGCTAACAAGCTCCAAGCTGAGCTAATACAAGTCCAGCCATAGCACAAGCTCTTGCTAGCGTATCGTATGCATGCTGTATTCTACTAGTAGCTTACCTGATCTAGGCTGAAGCATGCACCTTTAGATCCAATTGTCTATAGCTGTCAGCACTAGCCAGGCTGCACTATCACGATTGAAGCCCTTGATCTGAGCAGAGTGGGGAAAACCACGCCCCTTAAACGATTGATAATAAGCCACGAGGATGCTACTGCGCATGCGTATAATTTGCAATTTAAAAAGGAAAAAAATTAATTTTCCCGATAATAACACAACATTGCGTGACAATGACGATAGAAATGAAATGGCAATCTTACAATAAAAGATATAAAATAACTTGAGAACACAAGAGTTGAGTAATAACAAAAATGAAGGTCACAGTGAGAAGTCCCTTTTTAACCTGTATTAAGATTGATGAATAGCGAGTCGTATGTCAATATGCCTATTGTTGCTTGTTTATCGTTTGTTTGTTGTGAATTGTTGATTGTTATGTGACTTGGATCCTTCATGATATATCAGTGAGACACACTGGTTGTGCATAACAAAACAACCTCTTTTTAAAAATAGCGGAGAGAAAATTATCTCCAAAGCAAACCACAAGAAAGACTTCCACCACAAAGAGTGAACATGTAAAAGTATTGAAAGGGGAAAAGTAGGAACTGAAGTGGCCAGATGAGGAAGGAACAGGAGGAAGGATATCATCTATTTTGTCACAGCTCTCCCTGGAAGGGTATTAACTGCTGTGTTTGTTGAGTAGGGATCTTCACCATTAAGAATGTTTCTAGCTGAATGACGACCTGCAGAATAAAATAGGTAATGGTCATCATCTTTAAAAACTACACATAATATAATATATGGTGACCACAGTCTTGACGACCTTTACCTGATATCAGTTTGAGCAATCTCATTCTGTGCAGTTTTGAAGTGACTTTCAGGTCATTCTTTAAAACCTCCTCATCACAATCTGCAAGAATTTCACCATTGATCTGTTCAGCCTTAAAGTTGTCCTGATATTGCTTCATCCCCATCAAGTCAAGCAGATTCATCACCTGAAGCAAGGAACAACGGAAGAAAAAATCAAAAATGGCTGGCTATCAGAGATTGCAGTATAGCTCTTATGTAGGGACCAAAGGTCATGACCTTTGAGTTATGTAGGGACTAAAGGTCTATTTAGCATAACCAATGAATGGGGTGAACACTCATACCAATGCAACAAGGTAAACCACACCTATTTTTGCAAGGGCTCTTAATTTCCTGCAGACAAATGAAATAATTACCAAGCCCTGACCAGTCAAACAATACTCAAGGTGAACCAATGTAGTGGTATGGGATGCCAAGCAAAACCTCACCAAACAAGCAACTGTGTGCACTGAATATGGTCTAACTGTGCACTGATAATCAAGCCTCTCTGGTTTGGATTGGAGTAAGAATTACAACCAGAACACTTAAGGCCTCAAACCACCTGTTGCTACACGCAGCAGACCAGCTGTGCCAAGGCCCTACTCACACCTTCCAACACTGCCAGGCTCACCCTGGAAGGAAGGAAATCACTCATCCAAATCTGCCCATTATTCAGCCCATAAGTAATTTAAGGTGATGGCATTATGCTGGGATTTCCACCAGCTGAGAGAAACCAACGTCCTCAGAAGCTACTAAAGTTCCTCCACTAATGATATTTGGGTATTTGAGTCAACAAATGCCCTGCATGTGAAAAATTTATTAAATTAGATACAAAAGACCTAACTGGCATTATCAATTATACATACCGCAAGCATAATATACTCTAGACTCTCACTAGGAAATTGACTGTGAAAGGATTATGAAACTAGCTACATACAAGCAGGAGTGAGTAACGCTACCTTTGAAGACATCTCTGCCAATCAGTAGTGACACTTATTCATAGGACTATTCAAGAATGACCTGAGGGTCAAAGGGCGCTATCAGGAAATTGGGACACCAGGGAATTACCAAATTGAACAGCTGGTATCCAGTCAGAAAGCTGGTAACTGCAAAGTGGAACCTACTCCTTCCACAAGACACAGCCAGGCAGCTTTCATGTGTGCTGACTGCTACTAGCAACCACTTCACACAGTTGAAATCCAAGCACTTTTTCACCACAAGAAAAAATATCAGTGTTGTTTGTATACATAGGGAAGATCTCTACTAGATAGGGACTGGCACATTATGCTTTTTTGCTTCCCTATTATTCTATTCTTTAATTCCAGCTGTTTAAAGTCATTATTCTTTTTTTACTGACCTATTATTCTTTAATTATGCTCGTACCTGATGTCATATGTATTGAAAGACTAAGTAAATAGCTATCTGTAATCTCATTCTACTAGATCAATTCTTGGCACTACACCAATTTTGGCTGACATGTGGGCTGCAAGACCACAACTAGATAGCCTCTATTCACCACAGACACACCCAAAAGTCTGCTACCCACGAATAAAAAAGGTCACCTTTTACTTTACATACACCCAAATCAAGATCATGTGATAGCTATATTCTTACACCACTCCATCATGTAAATATACAAGATGAGCCATTCCTCTTACACCTACAATACTAACTGATTCATCAATAGACTATAGGACACAGCAATGAGTTCCACTATTTGCGGGGAAAAGAGGACATTTCTCACGTTAGATAAGTCACAAACTACAGACATCAAGTCTGCCACAGGATGGTACAGTACTACAGAGCAGGAACCCAATATTCATCACACAAAACTTCCAGAGAGTAATTGAAGGAAGAAACAAGATTCTTATAATAATTCTTCAAGTATCGTGGGCGAAGAGGCAGACAGAAAAGCTCACTGCTCTAGGAAGCAAGTAATTCTGCTAAACAAGTGGGGTAATTCAATTTAACATGCAAGAGAGAGAGAGAGAGAGAGAGAGAGAGAGAGAGAGAGAGAGAGAGAGAGCTTTGAAGATGTGAATATGGTAAAGATGATGAAATGTGTCATACTCACACACTCACAATTTTAGATGTTTATCTTGATAATAAATGTTCCAAGAATGAAAAAAATATTCATGAACTAGACCAGACATATTCATTTGTGAGTGTAGAGATTCATCTGAGATGTTAGAACATTCATCGGAAAACTCATATGACAGTCACAAAATATTCCAATTGTCCCAAGTACCTCAACTTGTGAATCTCATCGACCAATCACATTCACAGCTCAAGTCATGTGCTATGAGACCATTAAGATCTTACGATACTAAACACACACAGTCACACTTGCCACACCCCTGCCACACTCACTCACCTGTTGATGGTTAAGGGTCATGAGGTACTCTTCATTGCTCATTGCTGACTCATCATCCTGGGCAGAGCTGTAAATGCCTCGGGGCTGGTCTGGAGGGGACAATCCTTCCATGCTGCCTCCAATAAAGTGGTATGCTGCATCGTATGTTCCAACCATCTGATTGTGGGAACCTCGTACGCCAGCTAAATGGAAAAATCAAATCAAACTTAACAGCAAAAAATGATGTTGGATTTTTTTTGTTACTGTTGGATTACAGACTTACCAGGCAGAGGTGCTGGAGGCCTGTCGTCCACAGATACGGGAGGACTAGGGGGGCTGTCCGAGAAGCTGCTCCCAGCAGAGCCATGAGAGGGAGGGATGGGGCGTCCCAGGGACACCATGCGTAGCTGATTAGCAAGGGACTCCACACGTCTCTCCAAGTGCTTTACGAGGGCGGTCAAACTCTTCATCTCTTCTTGGTTCTTGCTCACTGTCATTTCCAAATGACGGTTGTGTCCCTCCAGCATTGCTAGATGATCGCGGTATGAAATAATAGAGTCACCAGATTGGTCAGATGTATCCTCCTGGATGGAGAGAGAGAGAATAGCATGAATTCTTGTAGTTAAAGTGGGCATGGCATGGTTAGTTACCTGGGAAACAGTACGGCTAGCGCCAGGAGACATCACCACGTAGTACTCCATGTGTCCACCTGGCTTTGAGGAGGGGGTGGAGGGAGCAGAGTTAAGAGATTGGTAGCCCTATAGGAGGATAAAGTGGAGGCACATTAATGCAAAGCATTGAAGTTTTAGCCGATTACGTCACTGTATCCCACTGGACAAAACCAGAAGAACGTATGAGACAATAGTAGTGGCCCCTCATTCCACTCACAATTAGTATTACTTAAATGACTACCTGAGGGGGTGGGGCTTGCTGTGTGGAGGTGACAATAGTAGTGGGAGTGGCAGTGGAGGAGGACGAGGATTGGGACGGGGGGAGAGGGGGAGGAGGGGCTGCTGATGATGATGTTTCTGGGCGTTTGGGCGTGTTAATGATGGCATTGGGTCGTATGATCTCCAGTCCTCTGAAGTCGTTTCCATGCATGAGTTTGGTGTAGAGCATGCATTGAATGTCGTACATTCTCTTTGTGGCTTTTGTCATGTACAGACAGACCGAGTATGGATCAAACTCCTCATACATTTGCCTAAGGAATGAAACCACAATCACATAATACTTACTAAACAAAAAATGAATCCTAGTAATGCTTAGATTCCTATCTCATAAAAAAAAATTGCTAGAATTTTTCGTAATTTTTTTCGCAACTGATTTAGGTCAAAAGTGAACCTAGGTATCACAGTGAATGCTTAGATTCACATTTGTCATGTAAAACATTCTCTGTGGTGTGATCTTACCTGGTGTCCATGCGGAGGTGCTCAATGTCATGTTCGTCTAGTGGGACGGCCTCCACCTCAATGTCAAGGTTGACAGGCATCTCAGCAACGTCTGGAGACTCGCAACTCTCATCCCCCAGAGCACTAAACATCAACAAACAACAACAACAAAATCACACTTAATTCCATGTATGTAGTTGAGCTGCCTCACCTTGTAGCGATGACAGAGGTCTCGGTGATGCACTTTGTCAAGAGGACAACTGCTCCTTGCAAGTCATTCAAGACACTATCATGAGAGTTGAAGAGAGAGACTAGAGCCTGCAAAGTAAATATTTTAAGGGAAGTGAATCCGTGAGGGGAAGAAATGAAGTTTCCTAAATCTCTCTCTCTCTCTCTCTCTCTCTCTCTCTCTCTCTCTCTCTCTCTCTCTCTCTCTCCTCTCCTCTCTCTCTGTCTTTAGGATAGTAAGATCATTTAGTGACTCTAAACACAACTGTGTGACATTGCCTTCAGATCAAAAGACGCACCATTACCATTAGTACTTAGTAGTACCAAGATACTCACTTTGCAAGGGAGAGCATCAGAGAGGTTCATGGTAATCTCATAGAGATACATGCAGAGTTTATCGGGGGCAGTGGTGAAGTGCCCCAGGCAGTTCTCACTCAAACACTTCTTTTTATTGGAGGTGAGACTGTGCACACGAAGTTGCTTCCCTGCATAAACCAAAGAAACTCGTAATACACAAAAAAAGAGAGGGCAAACCAAAACAGCTGAATTCTTTGGGGAAAAAAGCTCTTATCAATGACTTTCCAATAGCTGTGAAACACTCACAAGAGCTGACACATCTAAACACTTCCACATAAGAGGGACTTGCGTGTAACAGGAACTACAAAAATTACATACCAAAAAAAACCTCCAACTGCATTGATCATCTACCTCTGAATGGAGTACATGTAACCACTCAACATTGTGTGCCAATTAATCAGGAGGTTCTACCCCACTGTATTAGCAAGGAGGGCAGGGCTGCATTTGGAGAGTGAAGTGAGAGGGTCCCAAAATATAGTCATAGGAGAGTAAAGTTTGTGTGTGTCGATGGACTGGCCAACAGCAATGACTAACCAATGTGAAAGCCCAGCTCCTACCAATTAACACCACAAAGATCCAGTTATCACCTCTCTCCTCTCACACCTCGATCAGTGTTACTACAAGGCATGTTAGAAGGTGGAAAAAAATGTCTACTTCCCATGCATGGAATTTGGACTGGCCACAGCAATGACTAACCAATGTGAGAGCTAGTGTTAACATCACCCAACTCCTACCCAGTCATCACCTCCCTCCTCTCACATTGCAGACATAACTCGATCAGTGTTACTACAAGGTTACTCTTTCTTGAAGGTGGAAAAAATGTCTACTACTTCACACGCATGGAATTACTCTACTGGAGACAACATGGACTATCTATTCTATTCCTGGTATTCATGGATTGAGCCCCATTCAGTTAACTTCCTTCACTGGGTCAGTGGAAAGCTGCCAAAATTAGATCACTGACGGGCATGTCAGAATCTGTGACTCTCATAACAACACATTTTCATTAACCTGTTATTGCTAGCTCGTCAAACTTAATGACTTGAATCTATGTTCACTAGCAGACATATTTAATGTTACAGGTTTGCCACTTTTTCAAACTGAACCCAATCAAATGTTGAGTCATGGAGTCAGGTCTAGCTAGTCATCTCTATCAGCTAGTTGGTTTAAATTGACTAAGAGATATTTGAAAACATAAATGAATTAGCTTCTTCATGTATGACCTGATACTTCTATAACACAGCTACATACACACAGATACATACATACATACATACATACACACATGTACCTGTTAGCTTGCTGCGAGTACCCCTGATAAGGAGCAATTCGTTTTCAGCAACAGAGTTTTCGGCATTGCCACCCTGGTGTGACTTTGTCACCCTCACAATCTGAAATAACAGAGTTATGTTATCTAAAATTAGTGGACTGGTCTTATCAGTTATTTAAGTAAGAGCTACCTTGGGCAATGTTTTTTGGGCAAGAAGATCACCCGCCGAGTTGAACCAGAAGCCCTTTTTGGCATCGTCCAGGTTATCATTGGGGTCATACAGAGGAGAAAATTGGATCGCCGAGGTCAGCGGGACAGAATATGTAGTAGAACCTTGTTGGGGACCTGTTTCTATGACAACAACCTATGCAAAGTAAAAGAAATTATACCTCAAAAAGTTTTATTGTTGTTAATTGCACACACCAATGAAGGCAAGACAGAGATATGCTCCCTCTTTAATAAAACTAACCTTTGTACTCTTTAGGAAGTGCATATTTAGTATGTCACCAGTGGTAACGGCAGTCTGGTCTGAGACGCCATAGAATCCTTTGCAGACCTTGACCCTGTGTGGCAAAGACTTTGCATATTTGGTCATAAAGTCCTTTAGTGCCAGTTCTTCACTGATGGAACTTATGCTAGGGGATTTGGTGATACCTGAGGGAGAGGGGACATGAAAAAATCAAATGAGTTTTTTGAGTAGATTAAATTTACCTTGTGTTTGACCAAAACGAGAGAGAGATCCTCTCTTGTCATTAGGGGACGTTCCAAGGGAACTTGTTCCCGATTGCCTCTCCCCCTCTGTCATGTTCTTGTTCCGTGGGGGGACAGCAGGGGGGACCACACAGGAAGAAGGTGGGGTCCCGTTGATCCCCCTTGGGACGGAGTACGTGGAAGAGCCAGGAGGAACAGCCATACACGACTTGGAACGAGAGAACTGCTTGGAGGCACTCCAGGAGGTGGGGCCAGAGGGAGGGATGTCCATAGGAAGGACCTCATACAGACGGCTACTATCCATCTCACCAATCACTCTTCCCTGCTTGTTTGTGTGAGGTTTGGGGGAGGGACAAGGTAAGGTCATATGATAACAATCTGTACCCTCAGTCAGACTACCCAATGGACTAGGACTAGGGACTGGCACATTCTGCCAGCATAGTTTTGGGAATAATAGGTCCATCAAAGCAGGAAGCATAATGCTGGCATAATAGGCTATCGAAAGTGAACTCCATTGTTGATCTTGAATGTATTTATCATGTGTGCCTACACTAGCTAGCCTAGCTTGACCAAACTTGTCTGCTAGTGAGAGAGCAAATAGCTATTTACGTAGTCTTTCAATACATGATGACATCATGTAAGAGCATAATTAAAGAATAATAGATCAGTAAAAAAAGAATAATGACTTTATAAAGCTGGAATTGAAGAATAGAATAATAGGGAAGCAAAAAAAGCATAATGTGCCAGTCCCTAACTAGGACACCCCACAGATATCCAATAATATCCTGGAATGCCCAATGATATCCTAGAATGTGAGTTACATTGCAGGCATATCTGAGATACTTTAATGGATGAGAGGTAGCTAACAAGGAAATAAACAGAGCTCCCACAAAAAGACATACACATCCTTCTCTGCTCTAAACAAATATTCTTAATTCCTTAAGTCTTCATGGATTCATCATTATAGACACACACTGCAGATTTGTATTGCCAACAAAATGGTTTTTGACTGTCTCTGTTAACTGGGTACAGATGCAGCTACCCAGTCAACTAAAAGAATTAGCTATTGGTAGAGTAACATCGTTCTACTCCTCCCATCATGTGATATCTTTATCATATGACAGAGAGAAACAATACCATGCAGGGCTGTGGACAAGTTCCAGTGTACATTCCATCACAGGTCAATGTGATTACATAGTCTCTCCATTGTGATCACACTAGCTATCCTAACCATGTGACATGTGTTTTGACCATCTCAATGTGGCGTCATGTGCCCACATACCCATACTGTGGGATCGTGTGATCACAATCACTCAAAATTGGTAGGCTTTGTTGTCTGATCTGAATCATAGGAGGCCAAAACATTCCTAACTAGTTGCCAAGTCACATGATATATCATGCCCCTCACACACCCAAGCTAGCCATGTGACTCTGGTGTTGGATTACACATCATTACCCCTGAAAAAGGACCCAATACCTCATATGGCTAATGCCCTGTAGCTATAATGAAAGACTGACAGGAAAAATGGAGGCACTCATGTCAATGGAATTCAGATCACATTTCAAAATAAACCAGCATGGTGTATCCTTATGCAGACACAACCCTTATCTATATATGTATACCTTCACATAAACTCTCACTCCTCACACATCTCCAAAGGAAGGACACGCCATCTAATAAGTGTCCAAGACATAGCGAATACTCATTCAAGGCCTGACCACAGAAAATAATAAAACTGACTTCATGTATCAATATTTATTGGCTTGGTTGTTTCAAAAAGAAAGTCACAATTTGAAAGCACAGTGGAATTCAAAGCATACATAAGATATGAGGGGAGTGTAGTGCCAGGTGCAAGTTGATTCTTGACCCACTGAAGACTTGCAGTTATACAATTGTGGTTAGCAATGTTAAGATAAGAAAATAAGAAAAGTTTCATTCTAATCAAATGCTGTATATCAAGCAAGAAAGTCGATAGGAGGCGATATGCTTTTTCAACTGCTCTTTGTGACCACATTTCTTGCATCAGAGGGTCAGGTGATGGTATGATGTAGCATCATTATGCTTAGCATTGCACTCAAGAGGAACTTGACACTATTGTTAGAGGACTGACTCTAAAACCCCTAACCCACTTCATAAAGAAGGATCTAGGAACCAATTTCCCTGGTTACCAGGATGTAGATTCAGCTGCACCTGCACTATCCCTTTATATTTATCATAATTACAAAGAATATCACAAGATCTGTGATTGATTTCTACAGCAAATTTAAGTAGCAGCTGCTTTAGAGAAAAAATCCATCCCAAAAAATAATCAGGTTTAGTGATGAAGTGGCTAGCTTGAATTAAAGATTATGGCTAGACCTCTACAGTAAATAACATTATGGTGCTAATAAGTAACAGATCCACTGATACCTCATAGTTATAAAACCTTATAACCTTACCTAATGCTAAGTGGTTCTGTGGCACATCCATTCTGGATGGTGGAGGAGAGGAAGTAACCTCACCTATATATATATATATAGCTAAACACTTTCATGCACTTATAGTATAACAAAGTACTATTATTATCACTGACTTTGGTCAGTTCCTTGAACATTCACTGTAAACTCCATTGAATATGATGGAAACCCATCCAATATTGTCTCATTTAGTATTGCAAATATTGTGGCATAATAGGTCCCACTTCTGTTCACACTAATGAAGACTGAAGTGTTGCGATCAAGGGTCTCACCCACCTCCACTCTATGAACACTCTCAACAGTTACAGGATCATTGAACTGAAGAATCATCTGAAAACCACTTGCCATTGAAGTACTTGGGAATTCACATGATGCTAGAATATTTCTATTGCTATGACTCACACCACAGTTTTTAAGATGAGATCTTAGGATGAAAACTGAATTTAGATGTGAATAATAAAGGAAAAATGAAATGATTTCTCTATACCTGTTTGTGTGATACTGATCCTCTGAACATAGGCTGGATAACCAACACCAGGTAGCAATCTTCCATTACTTTCCACATCATAACACACAACATCATACTGTCCAGGACTCAAGTTAAGTGGTAGCAATTCTTCATTTCTTCGAACAAAAACAAATACAGATGAGCTTAAATCCACATATTCATCACGAACAGAGATCAAGATACAGAGTGCTCCTTTGGCTTTGGTGTTCTCAACATAAGATATATTGACAATGGAGTTTTCCATATCAGTGCGTTGAACATCATGAGTACCTGCAATGAAGTGTTTCCCATAGAATAAACAACAGGACTCCAAACAAACACCATAACCTACTCAGTATCAGATTTATAGTATTTGATCCAGCACTATTGCTGATGTTAAGCGTTACATTGTAGTGACGGTTCAGTTTCAGGCTGGGACTGGTAATCTCAATAATACTGCGATCACTCCCATTGACAGTGGCTATCACATTTTGTATGCTGATTTTTTCAGTACCATAGTTCAAAACAGAAATATCCATGATATTCACTCCACAAACAGTGGCAGACTGCATTGATAAAACAACAGGAACGAAAAATATACCTCTATAACCACATACACTGCAATCACCATATTTTACTAATTAGGTATTGGAGGTGATTAGCTACATTCTCTTTTGAGAGCTACTGCTCTTTCTGAGATATTGAGATTAGCAGCTGCAGTTACACTTGCTGTATAGTAGCTGCATGCATGGTACTTACCATCTTCATATGATACAAAAATGATACATTTATCAGATTGGCATCATGACTCAGGACAGAAGGAACTGTGTACAGAAGGTATTGTATAGGTATGCATTATGGGTTTATCCATTCACTCACCAACATTAAGGAAACCTTTAGATACACCTGAATTGTCGCCATTGCCAACTGTGTTAACTGGTATGATTGTGAATTTGAAGACATCACATGCTCTTCTTTCAGGTGACAGTGAAGTTGTGTAGTTGTATTGTGTGATAGTGATCCCTCCTTGTGAGTGTATCACTTGTGAGGAAGTGGAGTTGATCACATCCACTCTGTAGGTGATGTCAGGGTCAACATTAGTGATATCCAAGGTGAAGGGAGGGTTCCAGGTGAGAGAGATGGTTGAGTCCAGTGCAGTGACACTCAGGTCACCAACAGCAGAAAGTAGACCTTATAAATAATAAGTACAATAGCATCTTGTGACTTCTCTGTGTACATATGTGCACTATTTGCAAATTGTTCAATTATCACACATTAATTTTTGTGCATACTAATAATGAAAATGTACTGGAAAACACCCTTGGATGCTTCCATTACACTTAGCACCCAAGAGTATTTCTGTGAGTAGCTACTCGATGCCCTTTCTGTAAATGTTTTTAACACCTGCTTATTTTATTTATGTACACAATGTCAATGTTTAGCTACTATTGTACAGAATGTACGTACACACAATATGCTAAAATTAAAGGAGGAAGGGACTTTTAATATAGCAGCTGCATGCATATTGATTGTATAACCAACCTTGTACTAGTAGTGTGATGTTATTTGAGTATGTGATACTTTCAGAACTGGAATTAGCTCTGCACTGGATAGTGATCCCATTGTACTCCATAAGAACATCACGGATGAGTAGGTCACCCACACGCCTTATCTGACTGAACTCAGATGCCAAATTCATGTTGAGACCATCATCTAGTGTTCCATTCACCAGCCACTGCACACTCACAATATCTTCACCAGAACAGGCAAAAGTGGCTCTAGCACCAACATAAGACACAGGAGGACCATTGAGAATTAGTACATCTACAAAATTAATACACAACATCAGTATTATGAAATAATTACAAATTATTGAACCTGTCATATAATATTCCATATTTTATATTAGACTAGTGTTGCCAAACCAAAGGAAGGAACTTTATAATAATATATATAAGCATCAAGGACTTGATCAATCACATCCAGTTCTTGACAGGAGACTAGCTATAAATGTCACCATCCTTCCCTTGGATGAATTGATACGGGGTTAATTGCCAATAGAAGGGCCGGTAGCTAGGTAATATAGAAATATTGTAAGTTTTGAGCAAGTTAAGGGCCAAATTTAAATGCAGGCATCATTTTCTTTACTGTACACTTTCTATTATGTGTAGGGAAAAGCTCACATAGACCATATGTAATGATAAAGATGCTTCGAATTAATTTGGTGCATACCAATATCTTATACATGTTGGCTGTTTGTCTAGCACTTTTGGCATTATTGCACTTAATAATGCCCATCAGATTGTTTTGTTGTTGTTGTTATTTTTGTTTGTCTTGTTGTGCAACCACATGTACGTGTATGCATAATAACACTATCACTTCAAAACTAGATGGTTGGTTTAACCCAGTTTGGTTATCTCAGTTCAAGCATTTTCTTGCTCTTTAATGCAATTGCTGTCACTAATTTATTATAGTTTGGAATGTAGAGCAGCCAGTGGTATATTTCCTTGAAATCAATGATGCAGAAAATGAAATCATGCAACCAAGACAACCACTGATTTTTCACAATGTAGCTACCTGATGAGTTCCCTGGTTGTAATATTGCAGACACAGAGCACAGCATCAAAATCACTTTCATTGAAAACTGCAAAAATAATACCAAGCTTTAATTATCATCATTGTATCAGACTTCAGACTCTAAAATTATTAATTGTCCGCCTCTGCAAAATTTTAGATCCTGGGGGACAAGACTGTTCCTGGAGTAGGCTAGCTATACTTACTAGCCATAATATGGAATAACTATCCTACCATTATTGGGCTCATCAGTCAAGCCAGGATTTTTGCCAACTGTACATTCCAGTAATATCACCACCCTTAAGACGACAGATGAAATCCCTTTACCCATGCAACATTAAGCTGTTAACATGCAAAATGCAGGGTTCACCTGATCCGAGTCTTCTCTCCTAGTTGATGGAACTAGCTACAGACTTTATACTTCAAAATGTGTTCTTGACTTGTGGTCCCTTTAATTTCCCCAAGCACTATGACTGTTTAGACTGTTCCATGGGCCAAGCTCTTTATACTTGCTGCAGTAACACATGCTTGCACTGTCACACTTTAGTTACATAGCTATAGGTATAGATGATGAATATCATTAGCTAATCCTGAATGCAACAGAGAATGGTGTTAGCTACATGTTTTCATTGATAAACTCAAGGGAAGAAATTTGTATAAAAGAATAGGGTAGGGCTATAAGTCCCTCTTCTTATTATGATACCTCTGATTGTGAAGAATGAGTTGATATTATAATCCAAGCAATAACTGGTTGACCCACATCAATAACTGATTAGGATACTTCTCTAACTATCATGTTTTCATCCTATACAGGAAAACAAGAAAGGATAGACTAGACGCAGGCAGAGTGTCATGTGACCTCTATAAAAGGTAGAGGTATGTATAAACTGCATGAGTGTTTATACAGTTACAGATGATTAGTTAGCTATAGCTAATGCATTGGGAAAGATAATAATTTAAGTTAGCTATACGTAACTAACATTTGTTTAGCAATGGCTAACATTCCCAATTACAGTTAGCTTTTAACATCATGCCAAGAATGGATGGAAGCTCGGAGGGGGGGGGCAGTAGACTGTTTGATGGCTCAATAATTATAAATAATAAAGATGCGAAGTAGCTGTTTCTGCAGTGAATGTGCATGATTAAGGCTGCAACTTCAGTAGTGTAGCCATTTGACAACTGGGAAAGCTAGTTTTATTTGGCTCGCTATAATTTGATAGGAATGATGTCAAGTAGCTAATAATAATACTTCTTCCAAGCTGTGAAATATTCACAATACCATGTTCAGATGGTAGTATGGAGCAGATCAGACATGCTATGGACTCTGTGCCTCGTTGCAATATCCTTGAAATTGTAATGTGTTCATGTTATTATTAGCAGCAAACTTTTGAAAATCTGTACAGATAAGTTTCATAGCTACAGTATTTTAACTATTCCCTGAAGTTATTAGGATCCATATCTTGGGAAGGGTGCACAGTTTATTTGGTCCATATATTATAAAGATAGGGAAGACAAACTAGATTATAAATAGTAGCTAAAAGGATCAGGGATGTACAGTAGACATTAAAAAAATGTGTACCAGAAAAATATGTTAGTAATGAGTATAGCTAGTTTATTAGTTATGAAAATAGTTTATTTGGGGAATTGCCATCTGTTTGTTGTATGTATTAACTTGAGGTTGTTGACTGCTCTGGGACTCCATAAGCAGAACATGTTGTGAGTTGATAGGCTTCATGTGTTGTGGGAATGTCTAAATTCCCATAGAGTTTCACTTCCTCATAGTCATGCTTGACCACTTCAGTTGTAGTCTCATAAGCTGGACACTGTGTGTAATTGAAGGCACTGGGAGGATCTGCTATTTCTGCATACATGACTCTTGAAGAGGAACTTGTGGCCATTCCATTTGGATCTAATTGGAACTCCACATTCTGACTTTTCTTCTTTGAACTGTCAGATCAAGTAACACACATTATACAGTGGCTTATTTCATGTGGACTACAACTACTTACTTAGGATCTTTGTTTGAACTTTGTTTATGAAATAAGAAAATCACAGTTCCACTTAATACTATTGCAGTTACCATGAGAACAGCAACTCCTATACCTACACCTATACAATGTTTGTTAGTATGTTTACCACAAGCAGGCATTTGTACTCAGCAATCACATGTGCATGCATGCACAGTCATGTGATTGCTCTGTAAATAAACATAGCAAAGCTGTATTTGAAAGCTGATAAACAACTATGTAGGAAAAAAATTAATGTTTTCATAACAGAATGGAATTGAATTATGTTCTATAATAACAGACAACAGTCCATATAACCTTACTTAAAGCTAAGTGATTCTGCCACCACATGGTGGAGGAGAGGAAGCAACCTCAAATATTTTCACATAGTATTGTAGCTTACCAATCAATAGGTCTTTTGGCACAGTATCATTTCCTGTAACTGGTGAAAGAGTCTCTGTTCCATCTAGTATTGAAAAACGAATTACATTTCTATGAATTGAAAGTATAATTATTTAGTTATACACTGACCTTGGTCAGTTCCTTGGATATTCACTGTAAACTCCTTTGAATATGATGGAAACTTATCCAATATTGTCTCATTTAGTATTGCAAATATTGTGGCATAATAGGTCCCACTCCTGCTCACACTGATGGAGACTGAAGTGTTGCGATCAAGTGTCTGACCCACCATCACTCTCTGAACACTCTCAACATTTGCTGGGTCATTGAACTGAAGAATTATCTGAAAACCACTTGCCATTGAAGTACTTGGGAATTCACATGATGCTAGAATATTTCCAGACTCAGTGCTGTGACTCACGCCACAGTTTTCAAAATGAAGAGATGTAGGGACAGGAACTGACCCTGCACAAGAATAGTATTATCAAGGGAAGATGAAAAGAAATTTTTACACCTGTTTGATCAACACTGATCTTCTGAACGTATGCTGGATAACCAACACCAGGTAGTAATTTTCCATTACTTTCCACGTCATAAGAAATAACATCATACTGTCCAGGTCTCAAGTAATGTGGCATTGCAATAGACAGTTCTTCATTTCTTCGTATAAAGACAAATAGAGATGAGTTAAAATCCACGCGTCTATCATGAACAGAGATCAAGATACAGAGTGCTCCTTTGGCTTTGGTATTCTCAACATAAGATATAGTGACTGTGGAGTTTTCCATATCAGTACGTTGAACATCATGTGTACCTGCAATGAAATTTTAACAACAAGACTCCAAACAAATATTATAACCTACTCAGTGTCAGATTTATAGTGTCTGATCCAGCACTGTTGCTGACATTAAGTGTTACATTGTAGTGACGATTCAGTATCAGGCTGGAACTTGTGATCTCAATAATAGTACGATCACTATCATTGACAGTGACTATCACATCTTGTGCATTAATTCCTTCATCATCATAGTTCAAAATAGAAATGTCCATGACATTCACTCCACAAATCATGGCAGACTGCATGATCAAAAATTACACACAGAATAGACTGCTTGCAGACTCTGCCAAATGATACCAAGCTACTGGTCTGTAGTCTAATAGCTACTATAGTTCTTGCCATACAACTACGTACATGGTATACTTACCATCCTTATATG
Source organism: Crambe crambe (assembly GCA_963924555.1). Lineage (NCBI taxonomy): Eukaryota > Metazoa > Porifera > Demospongiae > Poecilosclerida > Crambeidae > Crambe > Crambe crambe. The sequence continues at coordinate 17,932 of CAWUPZ010000049.1, forward strand.
ATATAAAAATGATCCATTCATTAGGTTGGCATCATGACTCAGGACAGAAGGAACTGTGTACAGAAGGTATTGTATAGGCATGCATTATGGGTTTATCCATTCACTCACCAACATTAAGGAAACCTTTAGAATTGTTGCCATTCCCAACTATGTTAACTGGTGTGATTGTGAATTTGAAGACATCACATGCTCTTCTTTCAGGTGACAGTGAAGTTGTGTAGTTGTATTGTGTGACAGTGATCCCTCCTTGTGAGTGTATCACTTGTGATGAAGTGGAGTTGATCACATCCACTCTGTAGGTGATGTCAGGGTCGACACTAGTGATATCCAAGGTGAAGGGAGGGTTCCAGGTGAGAGAGATGGCTGAGTCCAGTGCAGTGGCACTTAGGTCACCAACAGCAGAAAGTAGACCTATATACAATTACAATAGCTAGTAAAATGAAACTTATTCGTGTGTGTGCACTATTTGCATGCATGGATGGATTGAAATTGTTCACACAAAACTATTATTACACATTTTGTACATACTAATAATGAAAGTGTACTGGAAACACCCTTGGATGCTTCCATTACACTTAGCACCCAAGAGTATTTCTGTGAGTAGCTACTTGGTGCCCTTTCTGTAAATGTTTTTAACACTTGCTTATTTTATTCATGTACAAAATTATAGATTCACCATCACTGCTGTTACACAATGCCAATGTTTACTATTGTACAGAATGTACACACAATAATTATGCTACAATTAAAGGAGGAGGGGACTTTTATAGCAGCTGCATACGTATTGATTGTATAACCAACCTTGTACTAGTAGTGTGATATTATTGGAGTATATGATACTTCCAGAACTGGAATTAGCTCTGCACTGGATAGTGGTCCCATTATACTGAAGGACATTACGGATGAGTAGGTTACCAACACGCGATATCTGACCAAACTCAGACACTACATTCATGTTGAGACCATCATCTAGTGTTCCATTCAACAGCCACTGCACACTCACAATATCTCCACCATCAGAACAGGTAAAAATGGCTCTAGCACCAACATAAGACACAGTAGGACCACTGAGCACTACAAATATACAACGACCATTTTAGCTATATTTTATTTCTTCAGGAGAGGGGAGGGGGACAGAAAATTTGCTTGCTATATTTGAGTGTATTGCAGAACAGGAAGTCTGGTCAACATAACTGCTCACTGGAAAGGCTATGCTGCATTATTGCCCGAGGAGGCAGAAAAAGACTATAATTATTATGATGTTAACTCATCGTGTGTAAGATTCTGTAAAGATCAGAAAAGGAAGGAATCGATCTTGCCATTCAACAGTGTTACAATTTGTTTTGGCATACTATAGCATAAGCTGTCTATATCCTAGGAAACATAGCTACTGTATAAGTTAGGGGGAAACATTTTTGAGGAAAAAAAATTTAGAGGATGACATTGCTCAAAAAAGGGTAGGGACAAAGGAAGGAAATGGGATCAGTCCACAGTGTACCTGATGAGTTCCCTGGTTGTAATATTGCAGACACAGAGCACAGCATCAAAATCACTCTCACTAAAAGCTGCAAAAATTATACGTACCTTATCATTTAATATCAAACTTCAGAGTCAGACTGGATAGCTAAATGCTCGGGAATAGGCATCTTTACTTATGTACATAATAGTAGGCACCTTTACTTACGTACATAACATATGGCATAGCTATCCCACCATGAAGCTACATTATAGAGCACATCAGTCAAGCCAGGAATTTTATATAAAAAGTATGTAGGAGTGCCGACTGTGCATTCCAGTAATACCACCACCACCTAATAGGACAGGTGAAATCCCTTTACCCACACTGCAAAAACAGAATTGTTATTTCAATAAACATAACAGTTAATTAAGACTAATCATCGTTGAAACAACCAAACAGTTTGTTGTATTCACCAAAAATATAGTGTCATTTTCAAATGATTAATCTCACCTAACTAAGCAAGTTTGTTAAAATAACAATTTCGTTTTTGCAGTGCATGCAACATTTAAACTGTTAGCTAACATGGGATTAGCTACCTGACCTGAGTCTTCTCTCCTCAGATCATTATTCAGTTGATTGAAACTAGCTACAGACTTTATGGTTCAAAATGTGCTCTTAATGACTTATGGTCCCTTTAATTCCCCCAAGCACAAGGGACAATAATATAGCTATATATATTAGCTAGCTATATGCTTGTTGCTGCAGAAACACAATGACATGCTTCCACACACTTATAGCTAGTTAATATAGTTAGCTATTATGTATAGGTATAGATAATGAGAGATCATTAGCTAATCCTGAATGCAACAGAGAATGATAGTGTTAGCTACATGTTTTCATGGACAAACTCAAGGGAAGAAATTTGTATGAAAGAACAGAGTAGGGAATAATCCCTCTCTCTTCCTATTAAACTAGCTATATTATGATACCTCTGATTGTGAAGAATGGGTCATTATCCAAGTGTCTGTATAGTAACTGGTTGACCAACATCAAAAACTGATTCAGAATTTAAGTTAACTAGCTATAGCTACGTATCATGTTTTCATCCTATACAGGAAAACAAGAATGGATAGACGGCATGCAGGCAGAGTGTCATGTGATCCCTATAAAAGGTAGCTGTGAACCAGAGGTATGTATAAACTGCACAACATGTATGATTGTTTATACAGTTACAGATGACTAGTTACAGCTAATGACAATAATTTGAGTTATGATAACATTCGTTTAGCGATGGCAAAATTCCCAATTACAGTTAGCTAGCTTTTAACATCATGTCAAGAATGGAGGGAAGCTCATTTTTATAGCCACACTCCAATTTACAATATGACACATCATAGTAATTAGTAAGGGGGGAGGGAGAGGGGGGCAGTAGACTGTAAAAATGCAAAGTATTACTTTAGGTGTTTCTGACAGTGAATGTGCATGATGAAGGCTGCAACTTCAGTAGTGTAGCTGTTTGATAACTGGGAAAGCTAGTTTCATTCAGTTTTGGTCAGCTTAGTTGGTAAGGTAAGGGGTCATCGAATAAACTGACTAAAGAATTTCTATGATCAATAATACTTCTTCCAAGCTGTGAATACCAACCATGTTCAGATGGAAGGTAATTCCTATGACCACAGCAGATCAGACATGATGCTATGGACTCTGTGTCTCGTTGCAATATCCTTGAAATTGTAATGTGTTATTATTATGACTTGGGCATTCATAGTAGCTAGCAGCAAACTTTTCAGCCAGTTCTAGAAGAAAGATTAAATCACAAAAATTTTGTACGGATAAGTTTCATACAATTATGTGTGGTATTTTAACTGTTCCCTGAAATTATTAGGATCCTTATCTTAGGAAGGGTGCACAGTCTATTTGGTCAGTATATAATTGTATAGATAGGGCAGACAAACTAGATTATAAATGGTAGCTAGCTAAAAGGATCAGGGATGTACTGTAGACATTATATAAAAATATGTATAGCTACCAGAAAAATAATATATACTAATGAGTAGCTATAGTTAATTATGTTATTTGGGGAATTGCCATCTGTTTGTTGTATATATTAACTTGACTTGACTGCTCTGGGACTCCATAAGCAGTGACTTGTGAGTTGATAGACTTCATGTGTTCTGGGAATGTCTAAATTACTTTCCTTACTTTTTCGAGCAGCCCCTACATCTTTTTTCATTTCAAGAAATATTTTCCCCTTACTTGTACCTGTACCTATAAGGAATGCTCTCTGTAAACAAACAAGGAACATTCCTTAGGTATAAAGTACACACAGTGACAAACTGTACAGATAGCTACTATTACGGAAGCCTAGCAGGAACACAAACACACACATAATATGAAAGAGAAGGAAAATATCCACAACATGCATACATCCATGTAGCTACAGTGTTTATACAGTTACAGATGATGTTGTGCATTGGGAAAGTTAATGCAAACATCCCAAGTAATAGCTAGCCAAGAATGGAGGAAAGCTTATCTTTATAGCCACACTCCAATTTACAGTGTGACACATCATAGTAAAAGGGGGGAGGGGCATGCGGTAGACTATTTGATGGCTCTATAATTATATTATAATAAATATGCAAAGTAGCTATATAGTATCACTTTAGCTATTAATGACAGTGAATGTGCATGATGAAGGCTGCAACTCTTCAGTACTGTATATTTGACAACTACTTTCATTCAGTTTTGGCTCATTTTTATAGTACAGTGGTGGATCCAGGATTTTTAGAGGGGGGCCGGGGGCAGGCTCAGCCAAAATCACACCCTTTTTAAGGAAACTGCACCCACTTGATGCTTAGCCAACTAACTTGCAAACTCTGTAATTCTTATAAGTGGCCACACCAAACCTGACCCCCTCCTAGATCCACCATTGCAACTAGGAAGTCTTTTAATATGTGATCTGATATTTTCTCGGGAGCTTCCATTCTATTCTATAGGAATGATTCTTGCAAGCTGTGAAATATTGCTATCACAATACCATACTCTTTCCTCTAAAACTGACTGAATTGCTATACAGATTCAATGTCCAAGTGATAATGATAACATGAATATTGCAATGAGGAGAGTCTGACCTGCTGTGGTTACAGGAATTACCTTCCACACTGACATCTGAGCATATATTTCATACAATAATGTATCTTATTTTAACTGTTCGTTATTAGGATCTTTATCTTATAGAAATTGGTACACAGTTTATGTAATAGTTATTAACCAAGCGCTAGGTTTGTAGTCGAATTATAAGCACGAGGCCCGAGGGCGAAGCCCGAGGGGCGAGTGCTTATAATTCACTACAAACCGCACGCGCGCGGTTAATAACTATTTTATAGCCCGCGCGAGTGTACTACGCATGCTCAGTGCTTCTGTCTCTATAGCGATGTAGCTACTTTTGGCTGCTTACAAGAATATGGCCATCCCACTTCAACGTCGTGATTCGTATGGTACCGAACTATCTTTCACTCTATAACCCACCCACTCACTGTGTTGCCCACGTAAGGTAGGGGCACAGCGTCATAATTATGGTTGGACGCTGAATGGCAAGTAGGGCAGCTAGTGCAGAATACCAGCCACGCTGTTAAACAGCTCGCAAGTTCTGCCTTTTATGCTGGCTACTCTCTGAAAAGCTTGTTGGGTTTGAAATGGGGAATGTGGTCAATGAATATCATTATAGCGTGCGCACCGTGTTCAATGAATAATATTAAAATTCTTTTCTGAGAGTAGTTAGTATAAGGACAGAACTCTATACTGTCACATACTCACCTTTCAGTCTAGTCACAACTCCTTAAAAGTACAATATCAACTTTGCAGAATCTATATCTAACTTTTCCCTGTAAACACCACCCCAGGCTACAATTACATGCACTGTATCACATTTATAAATCCATGTAAATCGGTCCGTTACCATGGCAACGGGCTATAATTAATTATATAGATAGCTAGATCATAAATGATTGCTAAAGGGTATAAAGGGGCAGGGACGTACTGTAGACATTATGAAAAATATACTGAATAGTGTACCAGAAAAATATACGAGTATAGTTAGTCGTGAAAACAGTTTGTTTTTGTTTTGGGGAATTGCCATCTTTTTGTTATTAACTTGAGGTTGTTGACTGCTCTGGGACTCCATAAGCAGAACATGTTGTGAGCTGATAGGCTTCATGTGTTATGGGAATGTCTAAATTCCCATAGAGTTTCACTTCTTCATAGTCATGCTTGACCACTTCAGCTGTAGCCACATAAGCTGGACATTGTGTGCAGTTGAAGGCACTGGGAGGATCTGCTATTTCTTCATACATTTGTGGCAAAGACACATCAATTTTTTTCCCTTGTTCATGAGATGTCTG
>CAWUPZ010000050.1:0-15989 GCA_963924555.1 Crambe crambe
CAAAACTCGCGACATGGCTCAAATGAGTATTGTAAGGCTTTTGATAATTAATTTGACACTCTTCTCCACCAAAATATTTAAAGGTATCATAATCAAGACAACTGACCATGTTACGTATGTAATCTTCTTCTCCTCTAATGTAAAATGACTTTTTCGAACTATAATGATACATATTGCCAACATACTTTGCATACCACCTTAAGCCGTTGTCTTTTTCGTACCAAGAATCACTTGCTCCTAAGCAAGGATCCATATCAAAATCGATCACCTTACCCCAGCAACCCTCAACGATGTCAAACAGACCACCACAATCTTTAATAAATTGTAACTCAACAGATGGGTAGATATTATTGTTTGTATACATCTTCATCTTGTTATTCAATTCTGCAAGTTTTCCCGACAGCCTCAAGTTTGTAATTCTATACAACCCAACATCAACGATATGATCTGTTGGTCTAAAATCAGTGATTTTGCCTAAAAAGCCATTGTAATATTTGCATTGCTTGTATCTAGTATATGCCTTTGATTGGTCAATGTGTTTGTAAGTTTGATTGTAGTAGTCTAAGCCTTCAACAAAATCAATTGTGGCGTTAAAATGTGTGCCTTGTCTGACAAACTTACTGACGTCCACATCTTTGAAATCATCTAGTTTACAAGCATCTAGTCCCGTTTCTTGTTCAAACTTCTGTATGAACTCGTCATAACGACTTGAAACTTTATAATTACCAGTCAAAGTAAAGATACTTGAAATACCACTACGATCTCGTTTGTATGTAAAGAACTCGTCACTCTTGTTTAGTGTATTAAACATTGTCTGCAATTCTTCATAAGATACAAAAATGGGTTCAGTGTTCACCGCTTCATTTAAGTCTACATGGTTAAGTCTTGTGTTTATAAATGAGAACTTTTTCATTGGTTTTTTGTCACTTCTTGCTTCAATGAATGGTTTCTTTTGAAACGGTTGATTGATGACAATATCCATTTGTAGTCGGTTTGCAATGACTGATAAATCCCTCTCTCTTACACCAGATTCTCTATATTGCTCCTCCATCTCTTTAGCAACATTCACTTTGCTAATGTACTTCTTTCGTGTGCCTTCTGTTTTGGCATCAATAATTTTAGCCTCCATAAACGCTATCATTGGTGTAAAGACACAATTGGTTACACCTTGTTTAAATGCCTGTGCTACTTTTTCAGGCTTAATTGTCATCTCTGTGGTAAACACAACATTAGCATCTGGATATTCGTCAAGCAAATTTACATTATCAGTGATTTCATTATCATCGTATTCTTTGTTTATTTGCACATAGTAAAGCCCGTAATATAATTTTTCATCGTATATTTTATTCCAAGTCTTTATCAAGTCTATTTCAAAGCTTGTAATCACATTCCCTTTCTCAGTAAGCGTGAGCATGGTTGAACCCTGATATTCTTTGGTTTTTATCTGCTTTATTGTTCGTTTTATCTTTTCGGGTGTTGGACTTGTGATCAAAATAGACTTGCTCTTGATTTTGCTTGTATCTCTCTTTTGTTTGGCTCGTGTTTTCCTAATCTCATCTATTTGCTCGTTGTAGTTTAGTCGCAACTGTTCATATACCGCATCTGCTTTCTCCTTTCTCATATTTAACCCTTTTCGCGCTTCTTGCAACGTGCTAAACTCAAACATAGCCAACAATGTTTTCCTGTTTTCCCGCTTTTTAGAGTTTGCCACTTTCTTCATTATAGTATTGTGAGATATTTTATTTTCCATTCTCAACGATTACTTAAATTTCAATTTTATCTTTATATCATTTTAAAAAGATATTTTAAATCAATTTTTTTCTAAATTAATTTACCCTTATTTTTTCGTAGACCACTTTCTCTTTTATCTTCTCAAAAGTCAGATGCCCATACATAGATAGAAAGCATCTTGGTTTGGGATTTGCCAATGCTTCCTCAATCTGTTCGCGAGTGTACTTCTTGAATTTGTAGATGTGGTCACCCTTGAATTTATACCCCGTCGCCTCATTAAACTCCCTGATGGAGCAATATTTAGCAACGCTAGTCTCACCTGTCGCCCTGTCTAAAGTAGTGACTTTCCAATGATAGACATCCCAGTTATTGGCGCCTAAAGGTTTTCCTCTGCAGCTCATTTTATATTATAAAGATAAATAATTTCTTTTTATATCGTTTCAATTTTATTTTTAATTCTTCATTTGTGAGTGTGAGTAACCGCATACCTATAAAGGTCAGCCCATGCTATCAAAGCAGAATTGTTTTCTCTCAAACTAGTATCAAATACTTTCTTCAATCTATTGTAGGGCAACTCAGACAACCTGCTTATGTTAGCCAATGAGTTAGGCTGGTCAGGCTTTTGTTTGAATTTTCGGTTAAACGTATGCTTCCAAGTCATTTATATTAAGTTTAGAGAATTTGTCGCTTCTCTAAAACTTATTTTCTCTCGAAAGTACAAATGGAAAGCGACGGCGAAGAGAACGAAGTAGCTGAAGTTGAGGTTGAAGAGAAACCAGTCAAACCAAAAAAGGTCTTGTCAGAAGCACAGTTGGAAGTTTTACGCAATGCAAGAATATTGGCAGCTGAACGAAAGAAAGCAATGAGAAAAGAGAAGGATGCACAGTTGAATGCAATCAAAAACAAATACAAATCTAAAGAAAAGAAAAAGATAGATGGCGAATTGGAAGAAAAGCCTTTAAAGCAACAAATAGAAGAAAAAGAACTTAAAGAAAAAGAACTTCCGAAAAAAGAACTTAAAGAAAAAGAACTTAAACAAGTTGAAGAAGATTTAGCCAAAGTTGCTATCAAGGATGAAAAACCAAAGAAGAAGAAGAAAAAGCCTGTTGTTATTTTACATGGCTCGTCAAGTGAGAGCAGTGATGAAGACCAACAGATTATTTATATTCCTAAACGGCGATCAAAACCTAAACAGCAAAAACCACCTGAACCCGAACCCCCTCCTGTAACAAGACAAGCACCACCACCACCGCCACCACAAGTTGACCATGTTTCAAGAGCTAGGTCACAGCTTTACTTGCATCAGATGATGGGTAGGTTTTAGCCAAATTTTTATAATAATTTTCATAATAGTTAGACTTTTCTTCTTGAGCCTTTAGCTCCTTTTTTCTTTGTCTCTCTAAATAATTCAATCTGTAGATGTGTTTATTCATATCATAGTACTTATAGTAGTTATATTTAGTAGTTACAACAACCTTGTCGTCCATTTATATAGTATTGAGAGATATTTTCTTCCCATACTATACTAAACAATGCCCAACAGATATGCATTCGACAAGCTGAATTTACCAACTTGCAAAGAGATTGTTACTGATGCAAATCTACGATACAATTCAATTGTAGGCTGCAATTATGTGCCTAAATACAATGAATTTAAGCCACACAACAAACCCAGCAAACCCAGCAAACCTTCTTTTAACCCTTCCAAACCCAACAAACCTTCCGAACCCAACAAACCTTCCAAACCCAACGAACCTTCTAATGAACCTTCTATTGAACCTCCTACTGTTCCAGATGACAATGAAAGCGACGATCCGTTTCGGTCACTTGGCAGGGTGCCGAATCGCCCAGTCCGTACCACAACGGTGCTGACGGACGCACAGAACGATCGCGCATACTTTTTCCCGGTGTCCTATGAGTCACTGCCACAGCCAGCACGCCGGGAGGACGATGGCGAAGATGGTGACGAGCAATTCCGGCCAAATGGACGGATGCCCTCACGTGCTGGCAAGCCCACAACGAAGCTCACGGAAGCACAAATGGAGAAAGCACGAATGGTAGCGGCATCATACGAACTGGATCACATCGTCAACACACAGCTTCAAAACGAGGGCGGTGACTTTGGAGAAACCGTTTTAGACGTGATGGAGACGCACGGTCAAGAGGCACTGCAGGAAGTGGGACTCGGCGCTTGGACGCTGGACAGTGACTTGTCCACCGAGCAGTACATCGTCTTGGAAAAGGGCGAAGATGTTCAAGTCGTATTTCGCGGCCGCGCAGGAGACAATCCTATCGACAACCAGCACGTACTCGACTCGTTCAAAGGTAAAGCCAGAGATTACTCCGAACTCGACGAGCTATTCCAAGAGCTGCGAGCGACGAGACCCGATGCAAAGATAGCCGTTAGCTCGTATAGTAACGGTGGACCCAAAGGAATGTACATGGCGGAAAAATACGGGCTCGATCACTACACGATCGACCCTGTCCTCGGTCCAAAGGAGGTAGCTTTGATGAAGAATCGTACGACCAGTAGCGGGCGACTCCAGATCGCCACAACGTCACGTCACGCGATTGCGAGCGGGGCGGGGACCACGGCACACGAGGTGCTGACGGGTCGCACCCCCGCGAACACGGAGATCCTCACGGTCGAGCCATTCAAATTAGAAACGAGCAACCCGCTCGAGCTCGCCATAGACGCGCACGATTTGCACCACTACTCGGGCTTGGACTTATACAACGCTCCCATCCCCGAGAGCGAGCGTGTGCCCACGTCATTGTTGAACCGAAACCTCGCAGGAGGTGTCGTTGCAGGGGTCGTGCCGGCCGCGTTGGCGAGTGCGGCAGTCGAAGGTATCGCACCGGGTCAAGGCAAAGAGGCTAAAATTGCGGAGACCGCTGGTGGAGCCGCGATTCTCGGTCAGATTATTTCACCCATTGTGGGTGCGGGAAGTGCGGCCGCGGCCGAAGTCGCTCTACCACTGTACGCGTCCATGGAAGCCGCCGACAAGACGGGTGTGCTGGCCGACAAAATACTCCCAGACGATCTGCAGGGTGTGCCGCGTGAGGTAATTAAAGGGGGTGCTTCCGGAGCCGCGGGTGGCGCTACGTTCGGGGCGGCCGCGGCGGCACAAGAAGCGGTAGTGTCGACAGCAACGTCAGCACTGACCACGGGTGCGGCAACGACGGAGGCTGGTGTCGAACTCACCACGCTGGGGGAAGTAGCGGCGACGGTCGCTGCCGAAACTGCCGTGGAAGAGGTTGGCATCGAGGCGGCGATTGCAGCAGGAGCTGCTGCGGGCGGTATGGCAACCAGCGAATTGGGACCTCTCGCCATCGGAGGCGCCGTAATCGGAGCTCTCGCTGGCTTAGCTATCGGGTTGAGTAAAGGAAGACACCCACACGAACAATTAAGTCAAGCACAAATAGACACGAATTATGCTGAAAGTGTGCTGAAACTTGCTTCGGAAAATGGTAGTTCTGATCATTTTGAAGAGTATGTAACAGATTTGTTACAAAGACAAACTAGAGGGAATACGAATTCGTCTGAAGACGCAACAATCGCCTTGTTTTTATCCGAACGACATACTAATCCAGGATCATTAACACCGAACATTGAACAAATGTTAGATAGTTATCAAGAGATGAAAACTAGACAAGCCCGACAAAATCAAGTTCAAATTGAACAGAATGAGAGAATCAGAAGAATTGACGTTCAGAATAGCGAACAAGAGGCACTTCAAGAGTTGATTAATATGGAGGCTACAGGCGATTATGATAGCAAACGACAGGCTCATTTGGACGAGTTAAGACAACAGTATAACCAAGGTGAATTGCCCGAGCACTTAAATGCTGTTTTTGAAAACAGAACCAAATTCTCTACAATTCCAGAACATACAGCAGACCAGCACGAACCAGCCGGACTCGCGGGTGCCGTCTACAGCCCAAATACACTAGGTATTAAACCGCCTTCAGCTGACTTTTCAGATTTAGCCGTTGGTGCTGACGAATCAACTGTTGTTGAGCATGAGGGTAGCTAAAGGGGTGTATTATTAACTTGTCGTGGTGTAATTGCGACACTTTGCAGTTCTGTAGCAGTCAAGGGCTGCCTTTCGCATGAAAACCCGCAACATCTAATAGCAGTACATCTAGACTTTAGTACATATACCAGTGTAGCGGTGCAACAACTGCCTAAAATGCCGGTGAACGTCAATATGAACGCCGAATTGGTAGAGACAAACTCAGTCAAGTCGCACATTTTTATCTTATGCAAATATAATAATGAAAGTGAAGCGACTAAATGTTTATAATCAAAATCCAGATGACCAAGTGAACAATGAATATCCAACACAACCAGACGCATTCAAGCAGCCATGTTTGCAAATGATAGTTGGGCAGCGAACAGCTGGAAAAAGCTACTTAACAAGCAAGATATTAGCTCAAGCCAAAAAAGACAACACATTTGATAAAATTTACATTATAACACCTAGCTTCAACAGCAACAAGGCTTACTTTGGTAAATACATTGATGAAGAAGATGTGTTTGAACCAACTAAAGAATCTATTAGTCAGGTCATTGCAAAAGTTGAACAGGACCGAGATGAATTTGAGCAATATTTAGAAGAAAAAGAAATGTATAAAGATTTTAACAAGAAGTTCAAAGAGAAATCTCAGTTGAGCGATGACGAGTTGATTATGTATTATGAGAAAGGATTTTTCTTTGAAAATGGCGCTCCTAAATGGAAATATGATAAAGAAGAACCACCCAAGAGTTTGTTAATTTTAGACGATTGCCTTGGTTCACCTGCTATACTACAATCTTCGGGACTTACCAAGATTTCAACCCTAAATCGACATATATCGCCATTAAAAGAAAATCATTCTAATCGTTCAGCCTGTGGTTTAGCCGTAATCATATTATCGCAAAGTTACAAGATGCAGCAGGGTATATCGAGGGTGTTAAGAGAGAACCTTTCGCTACTCACGCTGTTTAAGAACAAGCAGGAGCAACAAGTTAAAGCAATAAAAGATGAGTTAGCCAATGTCGTAGACGAAGAGTTATTCAATAAAGCATACGAATATGCGACACGAGAAAAGTATGGCTCATTAACAGTTGATTTTAATCCGAAGTGTGCGACGAAGACATTTAGAAAGAATTTGAACGAAGTTATACTTTTTGATGAATTGAAATGTGGATGCAAGAAATAATCTCTCTGCATATTATAAATGTCAAGGCAAGGCTATTTAAGTGATTCAGAAGTGTTGGGTCGATGTGTGGCGATGCAATCTGTTCCGTTGGGTAGACCCGATTTAGCAGTTCGTATCGGTAGCAAAACTATATACCCACAAAATGCTCAAATGATGTACTCGAATTTAAGATTTGATAGAGAAACTAAACTAAATTTAATTAGCGACTTTGTAGATCGATCACGTGCACAACCACAACCGATTCCACCGATTGCAACTGGTATTCCCCCTGCTCCTGCTGCTATTCCCCCTATTCCTCCTGATACCTTGATGGGGCTAGATGAAGAAGAAGAAGAAGAAGTAGAAGAAGAAGTAGAAGAAGAAGAAGAAGAAGAAGAAGAAGATGATGATGAAGGAGAGGCATTTGTCACAAGACAAAACTATGAAAAAATAGCAGAAGATGTTAGAAAACAATTTGCGAGACGTCCAAATGACGGACGAGAGTGGCGAAATTATTTAGCAAGTCAATTGGGTTATGCAAGTTTTCAAAAGGCAAAAAAAGGATTAGGATTGGGGAAGTTAAGTGCTGATGCGGCTTATGAAGAAATGATTCAAAAAATGATTATGATAATAATTGAAAACCAACAAGAAGCTGATGAACCATATGTTCCATTTGATGAAAGTGCCGAACCTTCAACACCACAACAAGGAGAGGCTGGATCTTCTACAGATCCTTTAACACCGAATACAGGTGAACGATCACCCTTAAAAAGAGTTATTGACACTTTTCAAAGAAGAAACAATAGAGTTGCCCCTGAGTAATAAAGATAATTTGCTCAAACTATTATCTCGTCTTATATAAATGACAGATTTAGCACAATTAGAAAGAGCCAAGCCATCTAATCCTTACAATTATTCAAAGATTGATTTAGCAAAAAAAGAGCAGGCTATAAAGGCAGCGATGAGAGACTATCCCAACATTCCTGCCTTCTACATTGAGATGGCGTATGATTGTGTAGAAAATACACCAGAAGATGAGATGAAAGAGATCATTGACAAAGACCTGTGGGTAAACTTTAAAAAAGAAAAGCCCAAACAATAAAATCTTTATTTAGTATAAATGGAATCTGTTGTTAAATCGTTTAATATATTCGTTGATACAGATAGAGGGACACATACTGGGACTTGCACTGCTGACGATTTTGAACTTAATCTGAATCGTGTCAGCATAGATGCCGACAAGGGGCAGTTTTTACGGCTTAGTGTCCAGAACTTTAGCATGTCAAAAAATTGGACAAATGTCAATAAATACAATAATAAGTTTAGGATAATTGGTTTAGATGCGAATGGGACAAAACATATAGACAGACAAGTGGCTTTAGATGAAAAAGATTATCTATCGCGCAATGAACTTGCAACTGAAGTAGCAAACAAAGTTCAGGATGCTATTGAAGCATTCTACCAAAATCAAAATATACCTGTTAGTGAAGTAAAACCCGATGCTAATGTAGCATCAGATAAAAAACTAAGTTTTAAACTAACTTTTCCCTCTTTACTATTGCCAAATGGTTCTGACACTTTGACAGAGTTGTATGTCTTGTTTCCAACTACTTATGCTGATGGCTCTATTAGTGACGCTTACCAATTATTAGGTGGTAAAAAAGCAATAGGCGACGAGACAAGCAATGATTATACTAATAGAGTTGAAGGAACCTTTGACAATAACGACGTAGTTTTTGATTTCCCTTACCCTTGCCAATTACAGACAGAACAGTTTGTTTACTTACGAACCAACTTGATGTCGGATACTTTAGAAACATCTAGCCTTGGCAAAATCGCTCAAAACATAGGCGACACTCACCATAGTGATATTTTAGGTAGGTTCACTATTGCCTCGGACGAGTATGTTCAGTTTGATTCTTTTGGTGGAACAGAATACTTTGTAGATTTGAGACAGCGTCACATACAAAACTTGAAACTAAGATTGACTAATTCTCATAATGCACTGCTACCCATCGAACCGGACCAGAATACTTTAGGCAATATATCGTTTACTTGTGTCATAAGATGTGATATTATACAGAAAACCCACCCGCACGAACGCTTTACGAAAGATCACACACGCACAGTTCCGCCCAGATTTGACAACCTTCATATTCAATATGATGGATTAACAAGATAGTTTTCATTTAGCCGTTTCAACAAACTTTTTTTTATTTTCCTTTATTATAAAAATGAGTTACTCCCCGGCTTTATCTTACAT
Source organism: Crambe crambe (assembly GCA_963924555.1). NCBI lineage: Eukaryota > Metazoa > Porifera > Demospongiae > Poecilosclerida > Crambeidae > Crambe > Crambe crambe. The sequence goes on from CAWUPZ010000050.1 coordinate 9,179, forward strand.
GCTTGATCGCTTAAGTGGCTTTAGCACAAATGTCTTCAAACTTGAACCACAGGGTTCAAACACAGCCTCGGCTAACAACATCATCAGAATTACTCTACCTGCTAACTCTTTAGTCAATTTCAGAACGTTTGCCCTACATTTTAATGCCGCCGTTGCAGGTGGAACTAGAGGTCGCTTACCTAACAAGATTGACTCGCTAATTGAACGGGTTGAAGTGGCTTTCGGTGGTGTTCAGGTCGCTGCAGGCAACAACTATTACAATGTCTTACGCCACGCCAAAGACGCTCTCATGGGCGACAAATGCGACCCTGTTTTAGGTCACCCCGACGTAGTCAGATTGAAATCTTACCACACAGACGCAGACTTAGGTAATCAGGAGGCTGATGCGAAATACTGTGTCAACAAATGGGAAGGCTTTTTAGGCACAGTAGAGCCACAAATTGTTGACCTTTCGCTGCTTCCCGAATGTGTTGTTTCTATTTACTTAGCTCCCAATACTGTGTTAGCAAATGGAATGGCAGTGATACTACCGCCAACTTTACAACCACTGGAGGCACAGGAGCCACTTACGCTCTCTCACAGATTTATGCAACCATAGAAACTGTCGGCATGGCTGACGGTACATATGATGCTATGGTTTCTCAAATCATGAGCCGTGTTGGATTTTTGGAACTTCCTTTCAAACAGTATGTCAGCTTCCGTGACGGAAATGCAAACATGCGATTTTCGGTAGCCACACAGTCGTTAGACCGTCTTTGGCTTGTGCATCACAATGCAACTCACGCAACCCAAGGAGGTGCTGTTTTACTTACAGGGTATTCCACTGATGCCGCGACAAATTTCATTGATCCCAAATACAGTGGCGAGAAATATATCTCAAACGCATTCAATTTTGCAGAAAATGCTGCAAATGCTGAATACCAGCTGCAGCTCAATGGGGCTATGATTCCTCAATACAGAGCTAAATTCGAAGACATGATGCAGATCGCTCGTCAGTCAATTGAGGGTTCGCCACAAGACCAACACTATTTAGCTACGATGAAGGCTAATTATGCGGTATTCTGTGTAAGACTAAACCTTCAAAACTCCGAGCGTTTACGTCAGATAAGTGGATTAGACACTCGTGGAATTGCACTCAACGGAATCTACAACATAACTAATTACGCCGCGAGAGACGTAACAATATTCGCAGAGATCACATCTACGCTTAAGATCGGAAGCGGCTTACAGCTGGAAGTATCTCAGTAGATGATTGCATTCGAATATTGATACAAAACATTTATAATATCTTGTATCAATAGTAATGAAGCTTGTGTCTGTTAAGCCATCGCAAAACAAAAACAAAAAATATGTTGCTACTTTGATTTAGGAAGAGAAAGTGAAAAATGTGCACTTTGGAAGTAAAGGTATGGATGATTATACAATAAACCAAAGACAAAGAACAAAGAGATAGATATAGAGCGAGACATAAGAAAGATTTAGAAACCAAGGACCCAATACGAGCAGGTTATTTATCATACTATTTACTTTGGAATAAGCCAACTTTAAAAGAAGTATAGAAGATTATAAGAAAAGATTTGATTTATAAAGAATTATTTTGTTTCAGTAATATAAATGATCATACCATCGTTATATGCAGGATTTACAGGTGTAGCAGAAGTTCCAAGGATTGACATAGTACCGACCGCTCACTTCAAGAGACCAAACTTATTAAGCAGAGAGCCTCATTTAGGCAAATACGATTCTAAAAATGACGTGTACAAGCCCAAAATGATGAACGCAAGTTTAGGAACAGATACATCAAGAAGGGTGATAATGTGTAAGAACGACTTAAGAGTTAAAGTAGGTCGACCAGCAAAAGACAAGCAAGTAGTCAATCCTGCTTTAAAAGGCATTGGACGCAATACATATTGTGAGTTTTCGCGACCACCTAACAACATGCCTGTACTTAAAATGGCTGATTCTCAAAATGCGAGCAAAATTTCGAAGCTTTAGAAAAAAATGTTTTCTTAATGTAATGACATTAGTTCCTTATAGAAACCGTAAGTTTATTGCTCAATCTAAACAAAATCAACAGAAGGTTCAAAGCATTGACACTAATCTTGCACTGAAAGCAAATCAAGCGGATGTAACTAGTAGTCTTGCATTGAAAGCAAATCAAGCGGATGTAACTAGTAGTCTTGCATTGAAAGCAAATCAAGCGGATGTAACTAGTAGTCTTGCATTGAAAGCTGAAAAGAACGGGGACGCTAATGAGCAGTTTGAATGTATACAACTGACGCTTTCAAATCAAAACACAGGTCATGACTCGTTACGGTTTAGACATTTCACACCCTCAGAAGTAGGACAGTCCGGTTCTGCCGAGCAGACAACATTGGCTAGTTCGCTGGCTTTGACAAACAATAGTGGCACTGCATTCGGACAGCTCATGGTTCAAGACGTAAGGTTGGGTAACGGCGATTCTGTCACAGAAACGTTGACTGCTCTTGATACGGCGATTGACAATAACGAGGCGGCGATCGCAGCGATAAATACCGGGACAGCAGCGAGTACAATGTTCTTAGGTCAAACTGATGCCGTCCAAGGCGGACTACTTAAACAAGAGTTCCTAGATGTAACTAGTAGTCTTGCATTGAAAGCAAATCAAGCGGATGTAACTAGTAGTCTTGCATTGAAAGCCGAAATAAACGGGAGCATTAACGAAGCATTCAATACTAATGCCTTGCGAGTACACTCCAGTTCTGCGGTAGTTTTGCAAGCGGCTGTGGACGTAAGCGCGCTGGTGACGACGACGGACCCGGGCGATCCGCAGAACCCGACCAATGCGACCTCGTCAGTTATTTTTAGCAATGCAAACTTGGCGGGCTCTGAGGCGGCTCTTATCGCGAAAGATATCTTCTTGACTAATACAGGCACTCCGTCGAGTCTCGTCCGCAAGCTCGACCAACTCACACCCGAAGCTACAATCGGTGGTGTGGGTCAAACCGCGCCTGTTCAAGGAAACGTCTTGAATGATCGGTTCAACGGGCTTGACGCACAGGTAGCCGGGCGCGCCCTCGTCATCAACCCTACCTTCACCAACAACATAACAGTTGACAACAAACTCAAAGTTTCAGATTTTGCAAAGATTCAATTGCAAGACGGCTCACAACACATCGGCGAGTTTATAGACAACAAAGTTAATAATGCCCCTGCGCCATCGGCTACTCAACCCTCCATGACCCTCACCAAGCTCGGAGGGTACACAATCAATTGGAAGCCTATGAACATAATTGATCAATCAATTAGTGGCGGCTATTCGGGGACGCGTGGCGTTTCACCGGGTGACCTTTTTGGAATTTCGTGCGCCCTATCGGCGGACGGCTCTCGGCTCGTAGTTGGAGCAAGTCATCGTGACGAGGCCGTCGCCAACGGCGGAGAAGTGCGAGTGTACGAATGGAATGGAAGCTCATGGTCGCAAATGGGTGCGGACTTAAATGGGTCGGCAAATTCCTATTTTGGATACAGCGTCGCCATGTCGGCAGATGGAAGCAGAATTGCAGTTGGCGCATGGGGTGCACCGCACCGAGGAATTGCTGCGGTGTATCAATGGACCGGCGCCTCGTGGTTTCAAATCGGTTCAAACATAATTGGTGAGGTGGCGGGGGATTCTTTTGGATTCTCAGTCGACATGTCGGCGGACGGCGAACGAGTGGCGATTGGAGCAATATTTAACGATGGGAATAGTTCGAACAGTGGACACGCACGAGTGTACTATGACAATGGGGGCAGCTGGGTGCAACTAGGACAAGACATCGATGGTGCGGCGGCGGGTGACGAGTTTGGATTGGGCGTCGCTATGTCGGCGGACGGTCGGCGAGTTGCCGTCGTTGCACCTAAAAACGACGATAATGGCGTTGACAGCGGACATTGTAGAGTGTTCCAGTACGACGCAGGGACAACCGCATGGGTCCAACTTGGTCTGGACATAGATGGCGAGGCGGCTAACGATATGACTCGTCGGGTCGCGTTGTCCGCCGATGGGCTCATAGTCGCTGTTACTGCAATTCACAACGATGGCGGCGCAAACAATGCCGGACATTGTAGAGTTTTTCAGTACGATGGTGTGGGCTGGGTTAAACTTGGGCAAGACATCGACGGTGTGGCGGCTGGTGACTTTGTGGACGCGGTCGCCCTATCTGCAGACGGCTTGCGGCTGGCGGTGGGGGCATACGGGGCCGATAGAGGCGCAACTGACAATGGACATGTGAGAACCTATCAATGGAACCCAACATTGTATGTGTGGGAAAGTATAGGTCAAGAGTTATATGCTGCGGCTAACAATCTGTTATTGAGTGGGAACGGTGCTCTCGCCTTTTCAGCGGATGGCTCTCGTCTCGTCGTCGGGGCGTATGGGTTCGCTAGCTCCCGGGGGATGGTGTATACTTATGATTACCTCCGGAACAACACCTACACAGTAACTCAGGCGACTTATCCAAATGGAAATGACATTACCAACGCTGCGATTGATTTGGCATATTTGACCAATACCACAGTTGCAATTGTTGATGCCGCCGGAAACTCGGTGTCAAATATTAGCTCCGCGGGCACATACACAGTGACCTACACATCAACAAATATGAAGAACGAGAGCAATCAATTGAGTCTCACGGTCAGTCTCTAAACTTTTCTTTTGAACGTGATTTACGATACAACTCTAACGCCTCTTGCCCGCCTACATAAGTTGCAATCTTTTTTGCCGTTTCATCCGTAGTTGATATTTTCTTTTGAGTAGTTTCAATCCCTTGTTTGGTGCGTCTTTTCTCCGTGAGCACATAAGGTCTATTCCAATGGACTCGATAGCGAGTCTTGCTTCTTCCGGTGGGGGCTGTGTAATGATCTGTAATTTCAACAACACGATCGGTTTCTACAAGTTCGCTTTGTTTGAGTCGTTCGGATGTTCTTCTCTCAGTTTCTACATCATTGAATGTCTTGTTGCTAGTGTCATTGATAAGACGAATCAGTTTCTTCAAGTTTGTGCTTGTATCCTCAACTCTTTCTCTCCCGCGACCAACATAAAGTGTGTTTTCGTCGTTGATTCTTTCAAATTTGAAGTAGTCGATAATGTATTTCTCTTTCTTAAAGACCCAAGAGTTAGTTGTCTCCACGTTTGGGTTGTATTTAGTGCCCACCAAGTAAAGCAACTGCACTCCAGAACATTGATTCAGATCGGTTTGTTTGCCGTAGAGGTTAACATACTGAAACAATCTTCCATAGGCTGACGATTTGCCGTCTAACCCAGCAATACCGAACTTAAGCAGTGCATCTCTATTAGGTTTTACAACATACAAGCAACGCATGTTGTATAGCTTATCCTTATTGCCTTTGCGGTTGAGAAACTCATGTAGGTCTATTGGTTCGTCCTTTCCCTTGCGGTAGTCGTATAGTTGTGTAACTTTCATCTTGTATTAGTTGAAGAAATAAAAATAAAAGCAGTGCCTTATAATTGACCAATGGTCCGCGAATCATCCTAAAACACTACGGGCTATGATAGGGGTTGTTTTCCCGTTTAGCTCAGTTGGTTAGAGCCCGCATTCTTCGTTAGAAACTGCATCTATAAAGGCTTCTTCGGTTTGCGTTGCAAATATGGCCACGTTGCAGGCCCAATTGGAGGCGGCAATGGAGGGCTTGGGTGCAGCCGACGCGGGCGAGGACGAGGTTGAACACGACTACGAACTCACGAATTCGCAGTTGACGGAGATGGAAGAGGACATTGAAGAGACTGGTGAATCTGGCGACAGCAACATTGCAAGTGAAATGCATGGTGGCTTCCCAGGTTGCAATCGAGGATGACCTGCATGGTGAAGCGGACGAAATGCCGGAGCCCGAGAACATTGCACAGTATCGCGACAGCTCCATCTCCGAGATTGCGAAGCAGGCGCGGATTGCAAACACAAAGCTGCAGAAGGATATGGCTGCATTTGTGGAGTACAACCCCAACATGTGCATGGAGGAGCTGCGCAAGCAAGTGTTCGACATGGACGAAAATACGGAGGAGGAGAAGACGGCAAAGATTAAGGCTGTCGAGGATTTCAACGCCGCGCTCAGCATTCGCCGCATGTGCAGGAACAATGGACAACTCAGGAACTGGGTTGTGCAGCTGTCACAAGCATTTGCCAACGTTCCCGATGCAACGGAGTTCGAAAAGCAAAAGCAGATTCTGGTGGATTCTAAAGCGGCGATTGAGTTCAAGAAAGCCGAGCTGCTGAAACGCAAAAAGGAGGAGATCGAAGCAGAGGTCAATGCCGAGTTGAATGGTACTGCTAAGAAAGCCAAACAACTGCGGGAGCTGGTTCTTCGTCGGACGGTTTCCGCCGCCCTCCTGGACGCGCACCAACCGGCAAAGAATGGGACAGCAAGAAGGGCGAATGGGTTAAGATCAAGACCAGGCGTTGAAAACTACAAAAAAAAGGAGGACATTGACTTTGGCATGTGCATGTGTTACGTTGGAGGGGTTACGTAGTTGGAGGGGCTACGTAGTTGGGGTTGTGCTCCTGTACAACCCCAGCCCCCTCCCCGTAAAAATTGAGATAAAGATATAGTTCCAATTTGTGACTGACGAGACGATAAATATTGAGAATTGAATGCATCTCAACATTTCTCAAACGGTTATGGGTTCAAAAGATAGAGATTGATATAGAAGTCAATATTATTGTGACTGACGAGACCTTAAAATGAAAAATATAATCATTTTTCTATTTTTGGAAACGGTTATGGGTTGAGGAAAAACAAAGGATGTGTTTTGAGGAAAAAGAAGGGCAGTGAGGAGGGG
>CAWUPZ010000052.1:0-15912 GCA_963924555.1 Crambe crambe
CCATCCACCCTGGGTGGACACAAATGTCTGATTTCCCCCTTAATTGTGTTGTTGTTTCATTGTACTATTTGCATATTGATATCGACAAAATATTAATTTTAAAAAATTCAAAAATAATAAAATGTAGACAATTACGCAATAATTATATTCATTACCTATAATTATGTAAGTATAGCTATTATTTATACTTCTCCCTTCCCCCTTCTCCCTTTCCTTCTCATAATTCAACTACCTGTACTGTAATTCCATTGTACCATGTGTTTTGTTAGGACCTGTATGGTAAACCTGCAGTCCATTACAGATACAGTATTCCTTATAAAATTTATCCTAACGTAGTTACCGGTAATAACACATTTATAGCCATATATACATACATGTAGCAATAAGTAATCATGACTACATTTCAACATGCTGAAGGTTTTGCACTTTGTGATCGCTTGCAGTACCCGATCCGGCCGGCGCGGCCGCGCCTCGGGCAGTGCGTGTGCGTGAACTGCAAGCGATCACGTGCATCCAGCTACAAACTAATTTTTGTTGTTGTTGTTATGTTATGTGTTGTTTTTTTCCTAATAACGTAACCCGGACAGTTACGTTACATGAAAAACAAACGTACTGTGGTGGAGCAAAGAGCTCGCTGGACTAAGATGCTACTACATTACGCATATATGTGATAAAGATCGCGCGGAAAAAGACATTGAGATGGCCGAGATGGCGGACTTGGGTAGCTCTCCCAGCAGCGCTGCGCTCGTTGCGAGAAGACCGGGGGAAAGCTGGTCGTACACGGGCGCGAATAGCACCAAAGTGTCTCACCGCTGGATCATCGACAAGTTTCCCCTGCTATGCCACAGTACCAGTAAGAGGAATCTCAAGAGCCTCAGCTTCACTGGAGGAGGCCCAGCCGAGTGGCACCTGGAGTTGGATACCGAGTACGGTGCGTATTTCAATGATTATGCAAGCTTACATCTATCACTCTACCTTGACAAGCCCGCAAATGCCCCCATGTCTGTGGAATGTACAATGTCCGTTCTGAATAATAAAAGGCAACGGTGTAGACAGATGATAGCCTTCCTGGAATCCATCCAGAAGAGAGGATGTGTTTGGGAGGAGAATATTATTCGGCGAGATGAGTTATTGACACATGAAAAAGCAAAAGCCTGGTCACCACCCCCACCATACCTGCCTCAGAGTCTCGAAGTTCCCAGAAGGCACACAAAAAGGGCTACACGGGATGAGCTTCTTGTGGGTGACAGACTCACCATCTTCTGTGAACTGAACATCTTGTTTTCATTGTCTGACTCATTCACAGTGATGTCACCTCCTGTAACACCATCCAACAACCTCAGAGCAGACCTGGGCTCTCTGTTGGAGGGAGGCCAACACAGTGATGTGACACTGGTGGCTGGAGGGAAGGAATTCCGGGCACATATGAATATTCTGTCAGTACGTTCTTCTGTCTTTAAGGCAATGTTCCAACACGACATGAGAGAGAGGGAGGAGAAGAAGGTGGATATCTCAGACCTCAGTGCTGACGCAGTACAAGAAATGCTGCAGTTCATCTACACTGGGAAAGTGTCCACCCTGGAACGATCAGCAGAGAGTCTCTTGGAGGCTGCTGACAAGTATGACATGCCATCACTGAAGTCAGCATGTGAAGGGACACTTTGTAGTGAGCTGGAGGTGGAGAATGTTGCCAGGCTGCTGATACTGGCTGACAAACACTGTGCTGAGCAGCTCAAAGCAGAGTGTTTGCATTTCATTGCTGCTCGTCCAAGGGAGATCCAGGAGAGTGAAGGTTGGAAGGTTTTGGAGAGCAAGCGAAAAGACTTGCTGACTGAAATAGCAAAAGTGTTGCTCCAACACCTCACTGCAGTTCCTTAGCTGTGTAGCAATGTGTATTGTTGTATGATTGTGTATAGTGTTGTATTGTATGCGGTTATGTTGGTTATGTAATCTAGTGTAACAGTTGTAGTAGTCTTTGAGTTGTGTAAGTAGGCTTTGATGTCATTTGATGTTGTATCATGCACCTCCTCTCTCCCTCCTTGTCTGCACATGCTTTGGCTGAGTTATTGTCTTGTATCATATATCTGGTTGGGTCCATTCACCTGAGCCAAATGTTTTCCCTCACACCTCATGCCCTTTCCTGACCTTTAAAGTGATCTCCCTATATACACACTGCATGTTAGGTTTTTATCAGCTGTTTTGTTAGTGTACTGCTGAGCTAGGTTGTTCTAAGATATTGGTCTAGATATGCATTTGTTCACATGTTGATTTCTTCTTTTGGTGTTGTATAAAAGAGCTGCCCTGCGCAGTATCGAGAGATATGTATTTTACTGTTATAATCCCTTCCCATTCCTCTGCTGAATTACTGCAAGCTTCATAGTGTGAGATCATCCGCACTGCATTTCGACCACAGTTACAGTCGAATTGGTTACTTTGTTCCGATTATACACATTGTGTCAAGTATATATTGTGCTGTCCTTGCTATAATATAGTCTAGTAGCTATTATATAGACTCTATAGGCTCTACAGGAGCATTTATAATTAAGTCCTCTCGGAATATAGATCTAGACCATTGTTCAACATGTATGTTGCTAACTGACCAGGTAAACTGTATGGTGCAGGTGGTTGTTCATTTGCTTGGTATGGCCTCTGGAAGTGGGTGAAAACAATCATTAAGTACTATACACAATGCACAAGTCGAAGGCAAGTGCATTATGTACCTGAGACCGTTATTACATCGCATGCAGGAGTGCATTGTCATTATGGATGCCCTCAGGTTCTCATAACTGATCAGGGCAGGAAATATGAAGTCTCCAAGGAGCTATACACAATCACACGGACAGAGCATGCACAGAGTAACTAGTACTTACCATCCACAGGTATTCATGCATCATGGAATGGATGTATTATAATTATATAATAGTGCAATATAACATTGTATGTTTTCAAACTTTGCTAGACCAATGGATTGACAGAGCAATTCAATCAGACTCTGTCAAGAATGCTTGACTAAAATCATTGAGTGACTGGGATCTTAAACTTGACATGGTGCTCATGAGTGACTGGGATCTTAAACTTGACATGGTGCTCATGAGTGACTGGGATCTGAACTTGACTGACTGGGATCTGAAACTTGACACGGTGCTCATGGTATTTCGAGTTTCTCAGCAAGCAACAACAAAGCAGTCAGTCCACTTACTTTGTGCTCTTTCAGCAGAACATGAGGCTTCCTGTGGACTATGAAGTCATGCCACCAGAAGGTCAATAGCTATAAGTTTAGTGACTAAAGCAAAACTCACATTACACTCCTTGCAGACGAGAATGGCAGTGAAGAAGCTGATAGTGAATAAGCTTATAGCGAGTAATCTCCAAACTGATGACAGCAAGGAAGCACGCATTTGTGAAAGTTGAGGCCAATATCACTTCTGCACAGAAACAGCAAAAAGAGACTTATGATTGCAAGCATCAGCAGCCAGTTAGTTGCAGTATGTGCTGAGCTGTAATACCATGATGCATAAATACCCTGTGGATGGTACGTAAGTACTAGTTATTCTGTGCTCTGTCTGTGTGATCGTGTATGTATGCACAACATCACTTTGGCACAATAATTTATCTTTGCACACACAAGAGGATCCAGGCAAGCGACCATGGAGTGTAAGTAAAATAAACACTATTGTATATATATGTACTTACATACCTTTATACAGTAGAGTGTTTAATCATGATTATCTATAATTATTAATTCTCTACCCTGAGCACACACACTGGGTGACCACTGCTCTCCACAAAGGAAAATCCAGCTATTCGGTAACAGGCTTAGAAGCTATACATGTAGTTCATTGCATTTGAAGAGCAGATCGCACTGATTTATGGCAAGTTTCAGACCAAAGGTGGTGTCATATAGTCAACATATTATGTATGATTGACTGTGGGCTAATCAGCATTGCTGTGGCATATCACAGAGCAAGGAAGGACAATCTGGCACAACTCCAATAGGATCATAACCAAATGCAGCAACATCTTGTGCAGTTTTTTGAAGCACAGACTCTAGCACCTTTCCATTATTTGGTGCTGACCAGCGCATCACAGTCAGCACACGGAAACACATGTTCATTCCCCTATACTGCTCCTGTAATATGCTGGAGAGTTTGATACAAAAATGGTTCAGTGTGATGACTGTGACACTTGTTACCATTTCAAGTGTTACAAAGGATCCTAAACACTTTACATGTCCTTTCTGCATGTATGTTGTAAGTGGCTATGTTGTAAGTGGCTTTTCTTTTATTGTAGCCGCTATGATGATGTATGCAGACACAAGTACAAGTATTGTATCCATTGTCACTCTATAATTATGTCCTTCTTGCACGTTGCAAGTGGCTTTTCTTTATTGTATCAGCTACATTGATGTATGCAGACACAAGTACATGTATTGTATCCATCGTCATTCTGTTGAATTCAAGTAACTTCACTGCAAGAAAGTTTTAGGGGTCCCTATTTTCACAGAGGGGTCCCTAAACTACTCGTAGAATGGGAACCCGGGCACCCTTGTTGGCTCTTTAGCTCATAGACCCCTTTGCCTACATGACGGCTGATGGTGCATGGACAAAAGAAGGTTGGCTCCATCTATCTGTCAATTATGTAAACTACCAAATAATGTTGTTTCATAAAGCTATAGCTAGAATTGTGTACCTGTCGGCATGGCCTCTTTGATAAAGACCCACCACTACTGCCACCACCATCATCAGACTATATGAAATAAGCTTAGAAGTAATGAGATCATTTAATATATACATAAATTGCTCCTTTTCTTGTAAAGCTTCAGCCTGTTGATATTGACTTTTTGCTTCATTGTTTGTCCTAATCTACCGATACAATGGGGACCCCCATCCTCAATGAACCGGTAGTTCGGCAACCTGGGGTCCCCCAAAAACCATGACACCAGTTCTGTGAGAGGTGGCTTTGTGGAGCCAGGTGACTGTGTTCCTAACTTCTTGCACGCGGAAGTCTTGGGAGAGAAACAGCAAGAAGGCTAACGAGTTTTTGCCACTGGTATCCACATATCTGTGGCAGGAAGTTGGCGTGCACATATGTTACTGTATATGCCTGACTACTCCTGCAACATGCTTTATACTCTTTTAAGATGCACACACTTGCTAGAATCACATGTAAAGTTGGTGGCCTGGAATTCTGAACCATCTCCTCTCAGTCCAGGCTGGAGTTCACCACCTTATGTGCATGGCAGTATAGCTAGTGTGTACTTTAAGCAAATGTGGAGGAAAAGTGCAGCTAGTAAAGCGAGCTACATTTCTTAAAATGTATATGTAAGAACTTTCAGTTCCCTAGAACCGTTGATCTTTTTACCCAAGTTGTGGGCATATGCCCACTCACTTTCAGGGACTATAAGTATGTAAACAGCATGGATTATTGTAATTGCAGTTACATTCATACTGAAAATGACTGGAGAACTATGATACAATAAATATACATGCAACCAGAGAATGGAAAATAGAGAACAGTATAATATACAGCACATTCAGCAATCATAGATAGAGAATACAAGATGATGGAGGGAAGGTGCCCGGACACATTCTACTGCAATAATGGGACCCGTGCTTACAGTGTCATTGGAACTACTCTGCTCATTGTCCCAGCATACATTGCTCTGGTATCCAGTTCTCTCTCCTGTCTGGGAGCAGCTCTCATTGTGTGCGCCTACTGTGCTTTCAAAGATCTGAGAAAAGGAATCACACAGACCATAGTCACACTACTGGCACTGGCAGACTTGGGAACAGCAGTTACAGGCATCCTTGGAGCCAGCCTTTTCATAGGATATGACCATTTAGTCCAAAAGAGTGAAAAAGAGTGTTACTTTTTTGACACTATTTGTCAGATCCAGGGATTCATGACTATGTGGAGCCTCATTTATGAATTTATCTGGACTTCTATTCTGGCCATTCACTTATCACTAGTCACTGCATTCAACCACTCAACTTGGATCAATAAACTGTTGCCATTGTACAATATCATAGGTTGGATGGTACCATTACCTCTAACACTACCACTGCTTTTCCTTGATAAATTTGGTTATAATCCTGATTTTCAATGGACATGCTTACTGAGTTGGTCTACCTCTATAGGAATAGTAGCAACAATCTTTCTCCTGATAGAGATGTTCAGCACTGGAGTGATATTCATCGGCTATACGGCCATTCTGGCGTATATCTCATGCAAACAGGTGTGTGGTGTATATATGCAACACATTTTATTCTGCCAGTAGACTATATGTACTATGAATGTATTGTTGTATGCTTTCATATTTAACATCTGGCCATCGTATTATAATTATGTATAGCTATTAGACAAAAGTACCTTTTCATTGAAAAAAAAGAAGTAAAATAGTATATTTGACTTGTGTTGACATAAGAATACAGTAATTGTGTATTGTATTAGACTAAGTGATCATGATCTACAATCACTAGACTTGCAGGTCGAGACGCTCAGCTTGGAGAGTGAACAAACGAATATTGATCATACTAGTGACATACATGATACTAAGAATACCCGATACTATCCAACTGACAGATTCCTTCATTCCTTATGAAGCTTGCAAAGATAATCAAACTCAAATATTTGGGTTCATTAAAACAACCTTGGAGGTAAATACTTATGTGTTTAGTTTGTGTAAACAAAATTTCTGTGCTTACAATAATTGGAACATCACAGGCAGTAACAGACACAAGCCAGGGATGGGTCAACTGTGTCCTCTACATCTTCCTCTCTCCTGAGATGAGGAGGAGGATGTTCATGCTCCCCTTCAGAAGAGCTGTCAACAGATGTAAAAGACAGAAGATCAGTAGTAATCAACACTTGAGGACATCTGAAATCTCTCCACTGCTGGGAAACTCTCCAAACACACTCTCTCCACACAAGGAAGAGCTCGCAAAAGTGGAGAAACATACATATCATCCATAACAGAATTCCCTGAAGCCTTCAACTAGCACTGAAAAAAGACATAACTGTAAGAAAACTACAACACTAGCATAGTAAAGTACGAAGTTCACATAGCAAACAGCAAGTGCATTATGTGTACATATAGTATAGTTACAGTCTATGTAGTTAGCCTGGACACAACAGCCTCATGAAAAATTGTTATTATGTATTTTCACAATATGAACACTGAATTATTATAACCATGTGAATTGGCAGCTGGAGTTATGAGTTATTGTAATTTATTTCTATAGCTATTCTTCTCTTCTCTACTTCTGTGCTATTCTACACATGCAGAATAATATAAGACAGTACATATTTGTACTTACAAAGTTGGAGTATGTATATTATAATTATTATGGTAACATGTATGCTATAAACATTAGTTGGCAACAAATATACAAAAAACAATCATAAAATATCCTGTAATGAACTCACTTCTACATTTCATAGATCCCTCATTAATACGTTAGTTTCAACTTGAAAACACAGACAACGGCTTTGTGGGAGCCATATATTGGCGAGTCGTTCCTTAGCCTTTATGAGGCTCGGAATCAGGTGCAGTTCTCTTCTTTGGCCTCCCAACCGAACGCTTCGGGCGAGCGGGGCGACGTGGTACTTCCGTCGGCTGGTACCATCTGAGGACTTGAAACTCTTGCGACTCTCTCAGTGGCAGCTTCGAAAAGAAGTCCGTGACCTTGGGGCTTGGATTGGTACTTACTGTAGCTATCTCTAACTCTTCGCAAAGGTGTCGAAATACCACGTGCATTGGAGACTATAATTAGAAATAATTGGGAATCCCCTTGCCGAATTTAGAGGTAATTGTACCTATTTGAGCGCTAGGGTGCCGAAAAATTAGAGGTGCCGAATTTTTTAAAGAAATACGGTAGTCTACACTGTATGTATAGATCTAATTATGTATTCTGAAGCTTTGGGCCATATTGATGATTGTTTGCACACATGTCTAATGCATAAACATTATACACTGCATACTGAAGTGAAAACTTGCATTCATAATAATTACACATTATCAAAATTAATGTGCGTATAAACAGTATGGACTATTTACAACTATGTAATATAGTTATATTACGTACTTACACTCTACAATCATGTTGCACAAATTTCATGGATGCGCTGTAAACCAGGCTAGTGTATAGCAGATGTTTGCTCCGTTTCCTTTTGCAGCATCAGAATCTCGGGATGAGTCTTCTCACCCGGATCGCGGAAGCGGCACTGCTCACGTGGCCACGTCTTCGAGATAGATATAGTAGCATGGTTCTTGCCGCTTTGGTGATGAGCAGTTGAAATAACCATGTAGCCTAGTGTTTTTACCTGTAGGCAGTGCCATTGTAAGCACCTTGAATGGCTCCCCTCCTGTAGCCTCCTAGTCGCTCTATCGAGCGATGCACTAGCTTTTGACTTGGGGTCAACTGACTTTCACTGACCTCCGTAACACGTGCACACACGCACAGATGGACGGACAACTGATACGACTCACAAAGCTGGTTGGAATCAATACAACACTCCTGTGTCCTACATACACACATACATGTGTACAACTACATTCTACACATGTACATAAATATAACCAAAGCCAAACAAGTATTAAAAGAGTCATTATCATTCGCGCCAATGCGCTTGCGCTTGCAAAGCTCTAGTACGTAGCATTTCTTGTCTAATCAAATAACGCTAATGACTGTATACAGTTTCAATATAAAGGCAGCTAAAATGCAGTAAGTGCACAACTCGTTCGAGCACACATTCGTGTCGTCGCCAGACGCGATGGATCGTACGTTTGCTGCGCATGCGATTGGACTAGTACTGCTCATCTCGATCAACGCAAACTTTGCAGTGGCCCATGGCCAGGGTTACTACTGTTTTAGCGGCTATCACTCGCGGCCTGGAGTTTGCCAAGGAGAGCTGCTTGGCTTTGTGCTTACAGCAGAGGAGTGCTGCTCTCCCCCTGGTAGAACAGTTGACGGGCGTCCAGCTCTTGGCGGCCAAGGCTTTGTAATCCTAGATGATGAAGAATGCTTTCCTTGTGAATGTAAGTTGTTTTTGGTGGCAACTATAAGCAACAAATTATTCTATTTATTATGTACGCAAGTATAAAAGATGTGCAACACTATACATGGCCGGGAACAGGATTGTACTTATATTATATTTAGTTTGATCTCTCTGTCCATATACATAATTATGATATTACATCCACACACCACAGAGATTTTTGTCCATGCACCCATGCAGTGTTGTAAGCAGTATACTGCTCAGTCTACTGTCTTTCAGTTATAATTTGATTGGTGGCTATATATGAGATTACTTTACAAGCCTATAGCTTAGCAAAGGACAAAGCTATATATCACCAATAATTTTAGAAGCATGTTTGTATAGGATAATCCAGCACAAACAGAGCCCATGCACTACTTGAAGTACTACACAGCATGACTTAAAAACAATTATGTGCATTTCCTTCACACGATATCCCATTTCCTTTCATGCTAATGTTGTCTCCAGATTGGACACCCTGTAGTTGTACAGCAACTTATATACCCTTAATCTATACATTGCCACGGTAATGGTAGCGACAATATCGCTGAAGCCACATAGCAGAGAACAGTTAAACCATGGGAAGTGTATAGCTGTTATCTAAACTGACCGTGTAAACGGAAGCCAGATCTAGTCTACACATGACCTACAGCACCAGCAGTAGTATTGCACTTAATAACAAGTGAATTTTTGCAATCAACACAGAAGCCATGATAATTAAGGGTCACCCTACCGCCTCGCCCTAGTTTAACCATACCTGCCCATGGTTTAACCTATATACTATGTACAGTACTCTGTGTTGTCTACTGCTAATAGCAACTACATGAGGAGTGGCATAACAATGTGTTTTTTGTGTGTCTAAGCTAGCTACCTAACAATTTTATAAGGCTTACACAGACACGCATGTACACACACACTGACCAACTATTTTTTTGTCATACAATGGTAATTAATACGCTTTGGAGTGGGAAATGTGGGCCAGAACTCTAATAATAGGTTTACTGAGTTGTTTTCTGACGTATACATTCAGACACCCACTGTGCTCTTAGCTGTCTTGTGTTGAAGCTGCATACAGCTCATAATCCTGCAAAAGGCCCCGATTGATTTGTCTATATATAATTATTGTAGATTCAAGCCCATATATAGTAAGTGTATGCAAGCATGTATAGTTGCATAATCATGACTTGTAATAGTGTATGTTTTTCTGTGTATATAAATGTGTGGTCTAGCTCTTCTCTTGTACACTGCAGCATAACATACACATACCTACCTATTGCAATGAATTAACCATGTCACAGCTGCATACCGTAGTTTGGGAAATTTTCGGTGTTAAAATATTTTCGGACGCTCGGTGGTGTACGAAATTAAACACTCGAAATATTTTCTACAGCGAATAATTAAGACAACGAAATTTTTTACGGTCCTACGTTAACACTTGTCGATTGCACACGTGTGCTTGCGAGAAGTGACGTCTACGGCGTAACGATCGTGAGCGTTGTGGGGTTCTCTCTCACACGCCAGCTCTTCGCCTACAGCTGCCTCCCATATCTCCTTATAAACGTGGTAGCCTCGAACACAGCAAGGTCTTTCGAACTCCATGCTCGGTACCGCGCGCGGTCGACGAAGACGTGCACGTGCACGCGGCGCGACCCGGTACCCGTGCCCGTGCCCGGACCCGTACCCTGTACTGTACTACTGTACACTGTACGTTATCTTGTGGGAAATTTTCGTACACCGTCCATGTGTCCGAAAAATTTTTAACACGAAAATTTTACACGCGAAAATTTCTAACACGAAAATTTCCCAAACTACGGTATATGTTACTGCATACCTTAATTGATATACACTCAGCCACAGCAGCCCAGAACTACTTTTGCTTCAGTGACTTTGACACAGAGTCAGGAGTTTGCGGTGGAGTTGAGCTTGGTTCTGTGTCTACACCAGAGGAATGCTGTTTTCCCACCGGAAGGATAGTTGATGACCACGGGGGGGGTGGCTCTTGGTGGGAAATCGTTTATTAGTGGTGACCAATCCCTTACTGGAAGTGGTGACCAATCCTTTACAGGAAGTGGAGATGAAGGATGCATTTTCTGTAGATGTAAGTTGTTTGGTATAGTAACAAGAGTATCCATGTTATAAATGTATGGCTGCACATACACTAAAGCACACTAGTATATATAACACTCTGGTCCCATGCAGAATGGTTATACTATTCGTGTTTCAGTGCTTACATTTCATATTACAAAAAGTGCAATGCTGTTAGACCATACAGTGTACTTTTCACATAACAGAGCCTATTTTCAGTGTGCGATTACCATAACAAATACACTACTGTTAAACTCTCCAGTATTATGTAATTTACATGACAAATGAATACTTCAGAGTGAACTTTACATGACAAATTAAGACTACTGTTAAATCATCCTGTCTGAATTTCACCTAACAAAGACACATACTGTTAGATTATTCCTGCGTGAATTTCACAGGACAAAGACTACTGTTAAATCACCTTGTAAATCACCTTGTTTGAATGTATATCAATTATTCCATACAGCCAATTATATACTATTACATGCATGTACCAAACTGTGCACAACCCATATACCCGTGTGGCTGAGGATGCAGATCCAAGCTCTAGTGGAATGCTTCCTGATAGTGCTGATAGCTCCCACCCCCCCCCACCCTCCACACACACACTCCACACACACACATGTACATACACACACACTATCTGCCGATACTCGGCCTTTGCAGAGGCACAAGCGCCTTAGGACATGCACACTACATTTGGTATGTATACAGTTACATTGTTTGCTCAAGCAGTGAATAAAACCAACTGTAGGGCCACCTGTGAATCCCAAACTGACTGCTGATCATGAGGGACAAGTGAATGAACATGGTACTCTGATCCTTCACTGTCAGTACAGTGGATTTCCAACTCCTTCTACAGTGAGCTGGTTAAAGAGAGTTCAAGATGAAGTTCAATCTGTCCTCACTGCTAGTCAAAGAGTTGATGTGTCTTATACAATGGACCTTTCACAGTACTATGACTTGCCTGTAGATTTCATTAACAGCACACTGCATATCTCAGCAGTAACACCTGCTGACAGTGGCAGTTATATCTGCAAGGCTAGCAGTGGAAACTTTATCAGTTCAATAGAATACAAAATTACTATTGCTTGTAAGTTTTAAGAATATATTGTCAAAAGGTCACTCACAAAAATAAAGTTCATTTCACAGCTGTGGATAACTGCCTCAGTAGCCCCTCTGGAAACAATATTGAATGTATTGATTTTTCTGATGGGTATGAATGTAATTGTAAGACAAACACCACCGGGAAGAACTGTATGGACTCAGGTTGGCAAGCCACTATGTTTCCATGCGTATGTGCAACATAATCATAGTATTATTCCAGTTGATTCAGATCCAAGAGCCCCTACTATCATAGCCATTCCACAAGACCAGATCATTTCACTCGCTCAAGCAGTCAACTTCACTTGTGAAGCCGATGGCAACCCACCTCCTGTGTATAGGTGGTATCAAGATGGAATGCAGGTTCCTGGAGCCAACCTCCCCAACTTCTTCATTCCTGAGATCTCCCCTAGCAACAGAGGAAACTACACTTGCAGAGCCATCAACCAAGAGGGAAGTGTTGAGTCCAGTCCTGGACTGCTCACTATACAAGGTAGTAGTCTGTACAGTCTAAGAGTACTACTGTAGTAAACAGCTTGCATGAAATGACACAAAAATATCTTGCAAAACCGATCCCAACTTCATGTGCTCTAAAATTTTATTGTTTGCCAAGTCAGTCTGACTTATGATTAAGTACAATTATTTCGTTGATATATGTATGTACAGATGTGTACCAATTCTCAGCAAAGATTATTTTTAGTGAGACCATTAATAAGGTGGGTTGCTGATGTATGTATCCATGCATTATATTTGCTGGTGATTGTTATAGCAGAGAGCTTTGAGAAAATTTAATACTTAGCATAATGTACTCTGTGATGATAATGCATAATCCTTATTACCTGAGTTCCCATACATTGCATACATAGTGAATATGGCCATGAACCGCATGCATGCACACTACAAAATTGAAAAAATAATGGTAGCAATAGTGCAAGAGCAGGTGGATTGGCACCCTGCATGCACCAACTGGAAACTTTGTAAGTTGACAGCCTAATGCTTCGAATGTCAGTATCTCCTGCAGATTAATATATATGTGCTATATATACTCATAAGCTAGCCCATCTCTCACTAAATACATAAATAACTCTATTTGTATTTATGTGCACCTCACGATACTCATAGACTTAATTTATGTTCTAATTAAGCAGATCATTGTGGAACTGGTAGGAAGCACTTCTGAAAATATTGATATTTACTCCATAAAGTCGCTGAGTGATGATCCAAGGTGAAATTTATTCATTATCTTACTGACCTTGTTCCAGCACATATATATTCTCTTCCAATAGTAGTAGTACTTCCCTGCTCATCACTGTGAGTTCTTCAAACAGCACAGATGAGATATCAAAGTCCCTTTCACAAAAGTTCAATATAAATCCATCACAAATCACTAGATATGGTATACAGTTGTTATCAAAATAGGTTGGTGCTTTAATAAGACTTCTATACTATACAGATGGCTGTCCGGCAGAGATGGCTGATCTCTTGAATATTTCAGGAACTGAAGGTACCCTGCCAACTTACTCATGGCCAGAGACTGAGATAGGAGCACCAATCCTGACTCGACCCTGCCCCAGCCAGCCTGGCACTAATCCAAATGCTAATGTTACCCGTTACTGTGGGGGATCCTACTCCAGTGGTGCTATGTGGAGTGAGGTCGACTTTAGCCAGTGCATAGTGTGGGTGAGTTCATTCAGCTTTGTGACTTAAGTAAAATACTTATTAGCATTATAATTATATTATCATAACTTTGTAATTAGGTGGCTGCTATTCTCAATAATGTGACTTCCGAACCAGAGGATCTCACACCTGAAATAATATCAGATACTGTTGAACTCATTGACACACATTTAACTGAGGAAGCTACTGTCAATCCAATGGTACATACAGTTCTATGCATGCTTAAGTTATGTTTTGTACAAACCCTTTTTTAATAATTATGTTTCTGTAATTGTTACTGTTTGACAGGTTGCTGAAGAATATTTGGATATTATTGACAACATTCAACTAGCAAACTCTAGTGTGATTCAGCACAGTGAGGAGCAGACTGGAGCTTCTAGGAGGTAGAACATGATGCATGCTTGAGTTAAATTATTTAGTGCAATGACATAAACTATTCAATAGGATAATTGAGAGTCTTGGGAGATTCCAGGATGAAGTTGTGCTCAATGCTACTACTAATGGATCACAACTCTTCACTCGTGGGAAATTTGCAATTCAAGTTAGAGACATTGATGTCAATTCATTCAGTGGGGAAGTATTCAATGTTGACCTGGGATCATTTGAAGAGGCCCTAATTCTCAATACATCTATTCCAGACGAAGCCATACAGATTGCAATGGATACACTAGCAAATGTTACCACCTCCATCACAGTCCCTCCAAACTTCATCACTGATCTTCAGCAAGGAGCTAATCAATCTGAGAGCCAGCGTCTGAGCTACAGCGTGTTTCTGACTGATATTCTGTTCCAGTCTCCCAACCAGTCTGCCCAGAATTTGAGCATTGAAACAGTTATTATTGCAGTCAGATTACGAGAGCTTATGCTCCATGAGATATTACCAGCAATCATAAATGTTTCCTTAAGCTTCAGTATTAGTGAGGTACCAGCATGAGTTGTAAAATATTATTCATGTATGTTGAAGTGATCTTGTATACCGTCCATCATACTTTATAGGTAGCAGACCAAGCAAACTCAAGTAATTGTGTCCACTGGGAAGCTTCAGGTTTCATTAAAGTAGAACATTTAGCTATAATATCATAATAGTTATTACTAATCTTACTGCAGACAAATTTGGGGAGTGGTCGAGTGATGGTTGCAGAGAAATTGCAAGTCAAGGGGAAGAGGAGATTTGTCAATGTTCCATAGCTCGCCGGTCTTCGGTACACTTTGCTGTCTTGTTTGTAAGTTAATAAACCACTATTATCAAGCTTCAGTTAAGTTCAGTACGGTTCTAAATTCTGCTATAATATTATTTGTACTAGGACCTCAACCCTTCTACCACATCCCCAATTGTTAGCATAGCTTTGCAAGTAATCACTTACATTGGACTAGTCATTTCGATTTTTTCCCTAGTCATCATGATTACAACTTACCTATACTCAAAGTAAGCAGTTGAGGAAAATGGACATGCACAATAGTATAATAATTCTTTCTCATTATTTTTATAGCGATCTTCGAAATTCTTATCATGGACAAATCCTCCTTAACATGTCATTTTCACTGCTGGGTCTGTACGTCTTGTTCCTCATCGCTGGTCATGTCACTGGTGTCCCTGGACTGTGTGGATTGGTCTCAGCCCTCCTGCACTACTTCATCCTGGTGTTCTTTGGTTGGACAACTGCAGAGGCTGTCTACCTTTATGTTAAGCTCGTGAAGGTGTTAGGGATTGCAAAGTACGAAGATGGCTTTGCTTGGAAAGCTGGAATCATCACATGGAGTAAGTGCAAAGGATCGTCAATTAAGTATCACTTCTGCCTCCTTGTTCTTACAGCTGTTCCAGTATTAGTGGTCATTGTCTCAATGGCAGGATATCAGTATTACCCCAGCCAATACTTGTAAGACCCTTTTTTTACTGCACTGTTATTACCATTATTCCTTCAATTCATTTTATTTCCTTCAGCTGCAGGCCTACTCAGTGGCCATTCTTCTTCGGACTTATTCTTCCATTTGCTGTGATGTACATCT
>CAWUPZ010000053.1:0-19063 GCA_963924555.1 Crambe crambe
GGCGTGTCGGACATTGATAGTGAAGGTATTGGACAGTATGAATCTTTTTTATTGATGGAGGTTGTTATGTGGTTCCCCTCTTTCAATATCAGCACAACTAGGAAAAGGAGGCTGTCATTCTTCTCCTTGTCGATGGTGAATTTGATGGAACTGCTAGTCCCATTGAGATAATTTTGAAACTCTGCAAGCTTTTCTACCCATGTAGCCAAATTGCATATCTGTTGCCCACATAGGACACCCTGAGTGATGGTTGGTCACAAGCAGTGTGGTTGTCCATGTACATGTTTGCAGTCACAGGAGAGAGGTGAGAACCTATGTCAGCTCTAACTTTCAGTTTGTAGAACTCCTCGTGAGGTTGAGAATATGGTGCAAAGACAAACTTCTGTCAGGTGGTTAGTGAGGACGTGGCTTTTTCTAGGGTGCTGTCTTTGTGCAGCAATGTGTCATTGGAACATTTGCTACGAAGTTCTGTGCATAGTAACTCACAAGTTGACTAGGGGAAAAAGTTTCTGTAGAAGTTCATTTCAAGTAGGGATGGACCTAAATTAATTACAGAAACAAGGCAGAGATGAAAGGACATGAGAAGACTACCCTACATCTGCAAAAATATACAGCAGATGTACAATAGTGTTCTGCGTTCTTTCATCTCTGCCTTGTTTTTGTGCTTTTTTAGGTCCATCCCTACTTGAAATGAAGTTTTACAGAACATTTTTCCCTAGTTTCTGTGCTTTCTCTGAGGTTTCCAAACCAACTTCCAGAAAGAAAATGAATGTGTTATTGTGTTGGAGATGAACGCGTTTCACACTGGAGACGAACACTTTAGTGCTGGAGGCGAACGAGTTGAAAACGCGCGTTCGAACTTCAGCCACACACACACAGCTAGCTACTAGACACTTCCAAACAGACCTTAGATCAAGATGAATGCTCACAAATACTTACCTCTGAATACAGGCTGTATCATGCTCTCGTACTCACCTCCGAGTATGCTCTACATCCACACAATATATATAACCAATGGTGTTCTCTGCTGCACTAAACAGTCTTCCGTAGACCAAGTTGATAGAGAAAATGATAAACGAACTTCTACTTACACATGGTTAGTTCCTAGCAAACTCGTTGCTTCCTGTACCATGCACGTTCTGTACTCAGGGTGTGGCCTAACTATATGTGCCATACCCATACAAATATTGCGTGAAAAGCTAAGAAGTATATGAACGAGAACGCGAAGCTTGTTGGCGACGGTTTTGACTTCATAGCTCGCCAGTTGTAGCTCACACTAAGCTTAAAACCAGTAAGAATGATCTCCAGTAGCAGCGTAACCGTTTGGTATGCTTAATATTTGCACACACCATATAGTTTTTGAGGTATGCTTGATGGAGAAGAGGAAGAAAGAATATGAAGAAAATCGAAATTTCATGTTTGGTTTTCTTGACTTTGCTGAAGGTTAGCGGAGTTTTAAGAGTAGATTTCCAATAGAATATCAACGGGATGTAGTCTTTAAGCTTTTTTCACTCCTCTACTTCTTTTTTTGGGAGTTGTTCGTATACCTTATGTACAGGCGGTCATTTTGAACCTGCCCCATCCCTAACTAAAGGCTTGTCCGCACTAGCGCTTGAACCCGGGTTGAATCCAGGTTGAATCCGGATTGCGAGCGTCCGCACTACACGCGTTAATTAAGAATCCGGGTTAACCCGGATCATTGCCAACCCACATACCGGTGTGGGTTGAAGTGGGTTCAACCTGGATTGACGGAGGCGTGACCGCTCGAGTACGTGATTGTAAACACGTGAGAATATGGCGGCAGGGTGGACAGCAGAAAAGACGCGAACTCCGCTTGGCGTTTAGGGCGCAGCTGACGTAAATACTGTATGTAGCTATGTATATAATATGTACCGTCTTCTCGCGAGTAAGAAAGTTCGTTATTCTCCATTTCTGGACTCGGCGTCAGCGCATTAAGGCTTCTCGTCTGTGATTATATTTTCGCCGGTTACGACGCGTTGTGAAGTAAGACACGAGTAACATAACTGACGCTGTTAAGATCTCCATGTTGCTTTACTTCAAACCACGCAACTATAGCAATTAATAATCAACTAACCCGAGTTCGAACGCTGCGCTGTGCGTTACGTGCGGACGCACGTAACCCGGGTTCGATCCGCATTAATCCGGTTAGGCACTAACCCAGGTTGAACCTGGATCAAACCGAGTTATAGTGCGGACAAGCCTTAAGAAGTACTACCGTACTTCTTGATAACAGTTGTTTAGCTCAATGCTCTCAATACTCACGTAAAATATTTAGAGTTCTTAGTATATATTTGCTAGATGACCCTGCAGGTAGCAAGAGTGTACAGGCAACTATTACCTGCTCTTATTTTATTAATTTCGTCTAACATTTTTTGTACCCCACATTCAGTCTTGGCAGTATTTAGTCCTACACCATACTGGCTTTTTCAGTCTAGTTGAAGAAGTCACAGTACAACTAGGTGAAAAAACATTTTAAAAGGTTCATTTCAAGTAGAGATGGGACTGTAAAAAGGCGCAGAAACAGGGCAGAGTTGAAAACACGCAACAAGACTATACCCTAGTTCATAACGATGGCAGAAATGAAAGACAATTCAACCCCAATTTCACCACTGAGCGCCTCCTAAAAGTAGAGACGCTTCCCCCGAGACATATATCAAAAGGTCAGGACAGATGTGGAACACTGGCTAGAAGTTAAAACTAACAAAAGATGTAAAGATAATCTCCTTCCGCCGAAAGAAACGCCTTCCGGAACCTCCGACAGCGAAATGATATTGTAATCAAGCCAGTAGACAAGGGTTCCGCGGTAGTCATGCTCAGCAACGAAGATTACATCAGAGAAGCTGACCGACAATTGAACAATCAGAATTGTTACCAACAATTAATGTGGACCCCACCCTTCGATACGCTTCGAAAATAAAGAGTTATGTATACTCTATGTTCACACGAAGGCAGATTGATAAACATACTAAAAATTTCCTGATCTCCCAACCTCCGAGGACAGCTATATTTTACCTTATACCAAAAATTCATATGCCTGGTAATCTGGGTATTCCTATTGTCTTCGACTGGTGCCCCGATGGAGAACATCTCGCATTTTATGGATTGCTTTTTGCAACCCTGCGAGACCTCACTTCAGTCATATATCCGGAACACTACTGATTGTTTTAACAGGCTCCGTAGGTTACCACCACTACCTCCAGGAACCTTGTTGGTGACACTTGATGTCACCTCCTTATACACCAATATTCCCCACGATGAGGGAATACAAACATGCGAATAGTTCCTGAATTTACGAGATCTCTTGGGACCTTCCACAGCTGACCTATGCCACCTTGTCCAGTTAAATTAACCATGAATTGCTTTCTCTTTAATGAAAAGCATTATTTACAAATTCATGGGACCCCCATGGGGACCTGTATGACACCATCATATGCAAATTTGTTCATGGGGAAACTAGAACAAGACTATCTGCTGACCCAGAACAATAAACCTCGAGTGTGGTGAATGTTTGTAGACGACATCTTCGCCATCTGGACCCATGGAGAGCAATCATTGAAAGATTTTTTGAGAGCCTTAACCGTCACCGCCCAACTATTAAATTTACTGCCACCTGGTCATCTGAGTCAGTAACATTCTTAGACACAACTGTCTACTTAAAGGAGGACAGCCTAATAGGGACCGACCTACAGTATACGTCACACCTACGGACAAACATCAATACCTCTGCATGGACAGTTGCCATCCTTTACATTGCAAGGCTTCAATTCCATTCAGTCAAGCGTTGCGAATTTGTTGAATTTGTTTGGATGGTCGCACTTATTTGAACAGAACCCGTGACCTTAAACAGTATTTTCTCTCACATGGGTACAACGAGCAGCAGTTAGAAAATCAATTTAATAAGGCGCTTGATATAACCAGAGAAGCTAAATTGCTTGCAATCGAAACCGAACCAAGAGAAGTCTGCCCGTATACCTTTGGCGGTCACATACCATCCTATTCTTGATCGCCAAACACCATCTTTCTATCCTTCACACCTCTGAACGATTAAGGGAGGCAATCCGGCATCCACTGTTAATTGCCTTCCTACGAGTGAGGAATTTGAGGGACTTCTTGGTTCGGGCGACTCAGACAAGTACGCCACATGAGTCACGTGGCAGTCACCCGTGCGGGGAGCTGTGATGTAGAACTTGTCCAGAGGCCACTGATGAGCTTTCCAGCCATATGACTGGAAAAGTATTCAAGAGAAAGTTTCGTGCCTCCTGTAAGTCTTCAAAAGTAATATATTCAATTACGTGCAGGAGGTACGGCCTTCAGTATGTAGGGAGATGGATCAACCACCCCATGAGACTTGCTGGTCATCGATACGATATCGCACATTTGAGGACTGAAGAATCTCCCGTGATGGAGCAGTTCAATAGTGGGGCACACGTAGAATCAGACATCGCTGTTACGGTTTTTGAGCTTCCTCGAAGCCGTGACGAGTGTCTGCAGAAGATACGAGATAAGATATGATGATGGTGAGGCTAGTGGTCATAAACAATCTGTTAAATGGAAAATATGCCTTGCACTTTAAGTGTTTACTTTATTGTTACCGGATATAGTTGTACAACTTACTTTACTTACTTCATGATTATGATTTTGTACAACTACATTCACCTTCAGGTATTTACTATCA
This sequence comes from Crambe crambe, assembly GCA_963924555.1. Classification (NCBI taxonomy): domain Eukaryota; kingdom Metazoa; phylum Porifera; class Demospongiae; order Poecilosclerida; family Crambeidae; genus Crambe; species Crambe crambe. The sequence continues at coordinate 4,697 of CAWUPZ010000053.1, forward strand.
ATGCTGAGGCATAACTTGATTCCTGCTGGGTAGTTTTGCTTCGAAAGTTCTAGTGAGAAATGTAGTGGTAGTTAAAATCGATCATGGTAAGTAAAATCGATCGTGAACACCTTACAGTACCACTCAAACGCAACTTAACAAACGAGTGCGAGCGACTCGCGAGAGCTCGCAAGTAACCTTGCGAGCACTCGCAAGTCGCTCGCGTGTGTTCTACACAACACACACGAGTGTAAAAGGTGTTAATTGTGCTGCGTGTGGTAGTGAAGTCGCGTGTGCGAGTAAAATTGCGAGTACGAGAAAAACTGTGAGTGCGAGTTCGAGTAAAATTGCGAGTAGCGTTGCGAGTGCGAGGAAAATTGCCGGTGCGAGTAAATAGCGAGAGCGGGTAATCTTAATTAACTACAAGTTTGCGATCAGCACGTACAAAGCTAGTTTCCTGAAGCTTGTTCGCGATACTGTGCTAGTGAAAGAACAGCTTACGCTACCAAAATGATGGCTGAAGGACGTTTGGAGCTGGAACGCAACAAAGGCGCGTAGCAAATACCGTGAAACAGTACTTTGCTTTTGCTACAGCTGTCGAGTTAGCAGTTACTCGGTAACACTCGTTGTGCCGCACTACGGTAGTAGTTGAAGCCATAGGCGTATTCAGTCCAGTACTGTTGTGTACCCAAACAGGAGGGGCCTGCAGTAACAGCTGTAGCCATAGTTGCATACCCACAATAACAGCTAAGTCTATAGCTGTATCAAGCACCGCCATTTAATACGATTGCGTGACACACCCACGAAAATTGATACCGACACGAGTGATTGCGAGTACTCACAATTTCGATTGCGAGTACTCGCGAGTTCGACTGCGAGTACTCGCGAGCTCGTTTGCGAGTACTTGCGTGTTCATTTGCGAGTACTTGCGAGCATTCTCGTGTTTAATGCTCGCGAGTTTCAACTCGCGTGTAGTTAAAGCATCGCTCGCGTGTAGTTAAAGCATCGCTCGCGTGTGCTCACTCACACTCGTGTTGAACACTCGCGTGTTATATTGCAAGTGACACGAGTCACTCGCACTCGTTTGTTAAGTTGCGTCTGAGCGGTACTGTATTTGACATCTTATGCTTTCTCAGCCCTGTACTCTTGCTCTTGAATCTTCTGCCTCCTAACATACACGTACGATGAATGCATAAGTATTTTAGCTCAGAATGGGCCCATTCCACTCGTTTGGGCACCCACTTCTTTCGCGCCTGAAGTGTTCTGTTGTAAATGTATCCAAATTGAATAGAATTCACCTTTACAAACATTTCCACCTTTTCCTTTGGCTTCTTGTTCAAAGAGAAACGATCCCACCCACTGAAACTGCAGCTAATGGATGCCTTACCCTAGGAGTACCCGAGATACATGTACCACACTTTACCTTAGTAGGCAAAGTATTGTGTCAGTGAAAAAAGAATAATGACATATGTTGCTATTTCAACCCTGTGTTAACTTCATTACTCATTAATTGCAAGGAGAGCACAACATACAAAAGAACAGATCACATAGCGATGCACGTAAGGTAACTACAACTTCAATGGGGTTTCATGAAATCCCTTAGGTAGTGAATCATATCATCAAATGAATATGTCCTTTGGCTGAGATGTGATGACATCTTCCTTGGGAGCGTTGGAAACTGCTTTGTATAAGTATTCATTGCTCTAAAAGTCAGGCTGATGTAATACAGTGACAGCGAGAACATATCAACAAAGAGGAACTTACATGTAGATGTCCAACAAACCATTGTTATGCAGCAGGGAGGGGGGTGGTCAAGCTTGTCTTGACGCAAAAATATCTTCCCACATGAAAATGATTAGTAAGCTTCAGTGGTTTTAATTACTATGCAATGAGAAAGTTTACCCTTCTTGAGTTAAACTGTTGTGCTTGTGGATAGACTTGAGCTACTGTAGCTGCTCATGATCTGCATTACTAAGGTACAAGAAAGTTACAACAGTATAGCAATCTTCACTCTGGCTTTGAATTGTGAGGGAAAATGTACATGTATTTAGAAAGATCTCTTTGTTGGTCTTTTCTTTGCTATGAGGCAAGTGCAGGGCTTGTTATAACCTTACTAAACTGTTGCTCTAAAAGTGACCTCTGGTTCATTGTATGTTTCACTATCTATCACTGAGTCACATCATGAAAATGGGTAGTCACAGCCTGAAAATGGGTTGCCAGTATTATTTCATCATTTCCTGCTGAACTATTATTATCCAGGACAGCGTAAAGTTGGGATAATAGGCACTAGTGCGTATTTTCGAAATTAGCTGAGTCAATAAGTGCTTCCATTCATAGCGTCCTTTGATTTATGGGATGCATTAAGCCCATGTGGAATGAGAGTAGGAGACTTTTACAACAACTCTAACAAGAACACTCAAATTGACTTCTTCAGTAAGCAAATGTTGTCGAGAGTGACTCTAGGTAAGAGTTGTCAAAGTTTCCTATTGTCATTCCACGTAGGTTTAATGCACTTTATAAATCAAAGCTCCCTAGGCATAAAGCATCGATTGGCTCTGCTTATATTGAAAAGAGGCACCTGTTGTAATCTAACTATGAGGATATCACAAACTTGGTCTTGTATGTTAATTGAAGGGGTTATTCATCCACCACGTGTGTCAGGCACGAAAATTAGTTGTAATGTGTTCACTTTGAGTTCGCAGTTTATTATAAATTCCAGTTTTGATGTTGCAGTATTCAAAGTGCATAATTTCTCACCTGCAAGGCTTTATTCGTGTGAATTGTCGTGAGAATTTCATTACGAGCCAGGTACAAATGAAAGCTGCTGACTGTGCTAGAATGCTGGAAATGCTAAAGATACATGCAGTTCAAAATGTAGGGTATTTTTATCTCAGTACTTTCCCATGCTTCGGTGACTCTGAGTTTTATGTATGGCTAGCTGCTTTATACGCACAATGATTAAAGTGAATCCCATATCGATTGCATGCTAAATGGCCTAGTTTTTTTGGCGTATTTTTAAACCAGCCAACTCAACTTGGACTCACCATACTATTGCTTGTTGGAAAGCAGGAATGGCTGAAGCTTCGACTAGTGATAGTGTACTTTTCGTACTTTCATTGCTAATGAAATGGAACTCCAGTGTTTTAGAAAGAAGAAGCTGGAAATCTTCGCCTACTACTACCAGATAGCAAAACAAAACAAGTGTTAAACTTGTCAAAATTACAGTGCCGCTCAGACGCAACTTGTCCAGCGAGTGCGTGCGAATCGCGAGCGCTCGCGAGTTACCTAGCAAGTGCTCGCGAGTCACTCGCATGTGCTCTACTCTATACACGCGAGTGTAAAAGGTGTTGATTGTACTGTGTGTGGTAGTGAAATTGAGTGTGCAAGTGGCATGCGTGTGCGAGTGGCATGCGTGTGCGAGTGGCATGCGTGTGCGAGTGGCATGTGTGTGCGAGTGGCATGCGTGTGCGAGTGACATGCGTGTGCGAGTAGCATGCGTGTGCGAGTAGCATGTGTGTGCGAGTAGCATGCGTGTGCGAGTAGTATTGCGTGTGCGAGTACATGTAGCATGCATGTGCAATTTGCGTTTGCGAGTAGCGTTGCAAACACCAGTGTTCATCAAGTGCGGGAGCAGAACTTTTTGCCACGAAGAGTTTGTCGAAGAAGTTGTGCTGCGTGTTAAAATTAAACTGGTAGTTTGTTTCCATTGTCAGTACACTGTACTACATGTAGCTAACTGTAAGCTGGTCACGAGCGCCTGTAGTACTTCACGTCTACATAGATTTTGTTTATTGATATGATAGCGTTTGAAGCCATTGTACTTGGGTGGGCCTTCTGTAACAACTGAAGTCATACAGTAGAACCTCACTTATCCGAACCTCAATTAACCGGCTGCTCAGATCATCCGGCAGTCAATTTAATAAGTTCCAATTAACGCCCACTCATCAACGTGGATAACGTGCGCGACGAATTGGCGAACGATAACAGTGCTTGTGGGAAAAGAAAACGTAAAGTTCTTTCTTTGGAAAGTAAATTAGTTAAACCTGACCGCCTGAAACCTAGAGCGACCAAGAAAAGCTTGCAGGTGAGTACGGGATCTGGCGTGTTCCACTGTGGGAGATATTAAAAAATAACGATCGAATCTTGTCCTCGATCGTTCTTTTAAGCAACGATTGAGGATAAGATTTGATCGTTCGCATCAACTATGAAAAGCATGGCTTTATATAAGCAAGAAAGGGCGAAGGGTAATGCACTTGGCAGACTATGATAAACTTCACGAAATAGTGTATTATTGGTCTGTCGAACGAATAACTCCAGACGTGCCCGTTATAGCGGGCCGATTCTCTGCGAGAAAGCTTAACAGCTTCATGCACTGCTCCATAAAGCTGATTCAGAGACTCCCTCTCAGGTGAGTGGCGGTTGGCTTTGGTGCTATTGCTAACGCCACGATACGTCAATTTTCTTTGTAAGGAGGAAAATGTCTTACGATGCATTTGTTGTTAAATATTTTGATACTATATATATATATATATCCATCCACCAGTTATTCATCCACATACATGTACTACCCCGAATGCTATGGAGCTTCACATATCCGGCAATTTCACTTATCCGGCAGTGGCTTGGTCCCATTTATGACGGATAACTGGGGTTCTACAGTAGTTGTGAACTTAACACTAACAACTGAAGCCAGACTTGTACATACTTACACTGCATCTATCTATTTGGTATTACTAAGTATAGACCGTGATTGTCTGAGGACCTGGGATGACAGTGGAAGCCTTTAGTGCAAGTTCGATTGCGAATAGCCCTCGGAATAGTCCATTTCTTTTGCAAGTACTCGCGTGTTCATTTGCAAGTACTCGCAAGTTCATTTGCGAGTACTCGCGAGTTCGTTTGCGAGTACTCACGAGCACACGCGCGTGGTTCAACTCCATCACACTCGCGAGTTTCGACTCACGTGTGGGCAGTGCACTACTCGCGTGTACTTGCGTAAGCGCGCAAATGATACTCGCGTGTGATGTTGCGAGTGACGCGAGTCGCTCGCACACGCAAGTCAAGTTGCGTCTGAGCGGCACTGTATGTTATAGGCAGGAAGAGCCAACTATGAAGGATTGTGAAAGAAGACATCATCCAGATGCCAGGGAAGGGAGCAATATGAATTGGAAGTATATGGCAAGATTGTTGACCTAACATAGAAGTGCCGCTATTTGTGTAATTCCAAGAGATTGAAAGAAGGAATGAAAATAAGGCACTGGTGGTTCCCCACAACAGCAAAAGAACCGATGGAAGACCTGCACCCAGAGGTTGAATGTAAGTTCTTTCCTGGATGATTTGACCACTTTAAGAGCTGACTTGGTATTTCTTTTTGTCGCTCTATCAACATCAGCCAGAAGCAACTTGGTGAGTTTGAGATCACTCCGAGGTTTTGCCTGAACATTTAACATGTTGCAGCTGAAGGCGAACTTAAGGGGGAGGTTGGACATTTTGAACTTTCTACAATTGTCAGTGTCGACCAAACACCACAGTCTTTTACCGTCAATAATGGCAATGGGTATAATGTGAGAGGTGCAAAATTTGTTTGGCATGGTGGAGCAGGATCTGGACTGGAGAAGCACCAATGCATCTTTCAGGACACCATTTTCACAAATGGACATTTCCTGGTACTCCACTTCCTATTCTTCGAGGTACATGTAAGGTCCTAAGAATTACCCAGGTTGAATCCAGACAGTACGACCTTAGACTATTGGGAAAATTCCAGCCCAATGACTGGTGCGATCACTACACTGTACATGTGGAATTGCCGTTTTAGCCATAATTTTTAGGAACCCAAGCTCTTGATTGCTAATGTACACTGGTCCCTGAGCACTGAAAATGTCAAAAGATTGCTATAACAAATAAGTTCCACATCTCATCTTATTATACCTGCTAAATGTACCAGTCTTGTTCAGCCCCTTGATGTCAACTTAAGTCATGTGTTCCAGTCTGTTGTTGAAAGGCTCCCAAATGATGACATGCATGAGAATCTCAACATTTACCTCAGTGGTACTATCCAAGCAGGGCCACTGGAGCATTCTTTTCCAAATGGGTTTGTGAAGCTTGGGCTGAATGCAGCAAGGAGAAGGAGATGATCAGGGCAACCTTTGATAAGTGTAGTATCTCAGTGCACATTGATCGCAGTAAAGTTGGAGCCACCCAAATCATAGGACTTGTAAACTACCATGTGTGATTCAATGATCCTGATGATGATGATGATCCCTTTTAGCTGGACACAGATTCAGAGCTGGAAGAGTCAGAGTCAATAGACGCAGAGGCTGAAATTGCAGATAGAAACTCAGTGGCCAACAATTACTCAACAGTACATGTAATTATTGGCCACTGCCAGTGATTGCTGTTGGGTGCTGTATACCATAGTTAGGAAAATGTTCGGAGCTAAATATTTTCAGATGGTCAGGGGTATCAGAAATTTATTTACTTGAAAATATCGCAATACAAATATTTACTACATGAATAATTACGGTATGAAAATCTTGCGTGTGTTGAAGCGCTTGTAGGCTACCATCACGGGGTGCAAGCCTTGCTGCACTTGTCGCTTTGTCCATGGGAGGGTTGGCACCATAAGCAACTCCTCGACTGGCAGGGTAGCTGATATGGTGATGTGTGTACGCCTTGCTGCACTTGGCGCTTTGTCCATGGGAGGATTGGCACCATAAGCAACTCCTCGACTGGCAGGGTAGCTGATATGGTGATGTGGTTAACGCGAGGTTTACATTGTTTTATTTCTGGTCTTTGAATGATTCAGTCAAGTTCAATTGCATACTTGCTAAGGCTTAAAATTAAGTTATCACTTACGCAGCAAGTAATACGTTTTCTACCTTTATGGTCTTCCTGAGGTAAGAAAGATTTTAAGAGTAAAAGATTTTTGGATGGCTCCTGCTCATCTGAAATTGAACTAACATTAAAGGTTTTATTATAAAGGTTTCTAAGACAAAAAATTTTTCTAAATTACGGTAGTTTATTATGTGATCAATGTATGTATATGTAACAGGCTTTCTTTCAAAAAAGCTCAACACTAATGTTACTTTTATTTATTTATCATACACATAAATAGAGCATACGTGCATAATAGAGTTCAGTGCATGCATGCATAATAGAGTTCAATTCAAAGTTCAGGTATAGGTATGCAATACTACTCTCCCCTCCAGGCTAAGCTCGCCCTGAGCTTGCTCACTGAAAATGATAGGTGGCACAACTCGCCTCCACAGTCCATTGCTGCTGGAGGCTCATACGGCGGTCGTCTCCGGCTGTCTGGAACTCATGATCGGTTCTGCCTCAGGTACTGTACATGGAATTCCAGCTTATCAGTGCACAACTGCTCCTCGAGATAACTAGGCTCTGATGAGAGGTCGTGACCCACCTTAGGCTTAGACTCATTACCCTCGTTCACGTCTGCAGCCTGGGTATTAACAGTGACTCCTTGCAGTGCAGTAGTTGGTTGACCCACTTGAGAGGGTGTACAGGTCGAGGGTGTTTATCCCCGTTTCAGCAGCAACTGGCTGGAAAGGCAGGTGGAAGGGGGGTGACATGAATCTAGTGGATCTGAATGCATCCATATTGTGGTTGGTACACCTTCACCACCGTAACATCTGGTTGTCAGATATTTACAACACGATAAGGGCCATGCCATTGTCGGGAGAGCTTATGTGTCTTGCCAGTCCAACACCTGGGAACTTTACCAGTACCCATTCCTCAACCATGTATTTCTTCTCAGTCACTTGCCGATCATAGTTCTGGTTGTACTTCTTCTGCGCTCACTGAATGGACCTTGCTGCAATCTCACGGGCAGAAGCTAGGAAAAGTGAGTTGTTTCCTGAAGTCACCCATGTCAGCTCGCGCGACAGAGGAAGGGGGCCAGCACTGCCACTTCTGATGGCATCCTGCAGTCCATCCAAAATAACAAGTATGAAGGCTTGTCGGAGTGGCCTCATGTGGGGTGTTCCTGCCGGCCCACACAACTCCTGGCAACATCCAATCCCGGTGCACTCCATACAGGGCAGTGTGCTTCCTCAGGGCAGTCTTGAGAGTGCGGTTGTACCCTTCCACGAGCCTGTCACACTGAGGATGGTATGCCGTAGTGTTCAGTTTCCTGATCCCCAGCAACTCACAGGTGTCCATCATCAGGTGTGGGAGTAGATTCTTTTCTCGGTTGGAGAGGAGAGTTTTGGGAAACCACAGAATGGGATGATCTCATCAACCAAGATACGAATTCCACTCTGTCTTCTGGTCAGGTATAGCGAAGACCATGGGGCATTTGATGAACACCAAGACATGAACACCAAGACATGCTTGTTGGAACACCAAGACATGCTTGTTGCCTAATGTGGTCCAGATGGTCCATCACGTCCACTCCAGTAATCTGGATTGACCTGGATACAGGAATCGAGTGAAGAGGTGGGTGCTGCACCTTCCCTGCTTCGGATACAAGAGTGCACTCAGGGAAGCCATTCATGTACTTCTGGGAATCGTTATCCATGCCCTCCCACCACCAGTGGTGACTCAGTATGTTGAAGACTTCATGGCCAGAGAAATGCCCGGCCATGGGTCCACAGTGATTTTCCTCCATTATCTGCCCACACATGTGCTCTGGCACCACAGCTTGCTTGAGATGCTGCTACTTTGGATTCAAGTGGTAGAGGACATTGTCTATCACCACGAAGAGGTGCTCTTGAAGTGCCAGTTTCCAAGCATGCCATTCATCATTGGGCAATTCACCAGCCTCAAGTAGTCGGATAACTTCCAGGACATGTGGGTCCTTTTGCTGCTCCTCTGCAAACGACAAAAACTCCAACTCCACGAGCGCTGATTGGAGCAGCTCAGTGATACTCCTAGCATCTTCACCTGTAGCCATTCTCTTAACCGCAGCTACTTTCACTTCTGCCTCAGCCAAACCTTCTGTAGGAGCATGTGCTTGTGGGCGACGTGACAGAGCATCGGCATTGGTATTCGCACTGCTGGGTTGGTACTGGATTTTAACTTCCTGGATTCCACACCCGTGCACCCTAGTACACCAACAGGCATGCTTCCCACTAGGGCTTGGTGTTTCCAGCACTGCTTTCACAGCGGTGTGGTCAGTGAGCACAGTCACAGAGTGGCCGTAGATATACGAGTGGAGGTGTGACACGGCCCATACCACAGGCAGTGTCTCCAGCTTGGTGACTGCATAATTCCGCTCTGGAGGAGAGAGAGATCTTCTTGTGAATGCAACTGGGTACAAGTGGCCATCATCCTTGGGCCGTGACAGCACGGCGCCAAGTCCCTGGATGCTGGTCTCAGTCTCCAGTGTAAAAAGGCTGGTCAAAAGACTGGTACGACAACACTGGTGCCTGGACCAGCTTGCCTCTCTGGGTATCGAATGCAGTCTGGCATTCCATTGTCCAGAGAAACTTGGCTCCCTTGCAGGTGAGTTCATAGAGTGGTCTGCCTGTCTTTGGGAAGATAGGGATGAAGCGTTGATTATATGAACTCAATCCAAGAAATTGGCTCACCTCGTGAATGTTGTAGGGGCAGGGAACTCTTGGACTACAGGGGCAGGGAACTCCTGGACTTCCCGGATGACCTCAAGTGCCTCTTGTATTGGGACATTAGTGAACAATGACTTTATGTCAAAGGTCACCATTGCCTCTGTTGGCTGGAGACGTATACACCTCACAAATTGCACAAGTCTTGTTTGTTTTGACAGTAGTGGACAATGTTTACATGGAAATGTTTGAGGGACTGACAATTAAAACCAAGTTGGCACCCAGGATTTGGAAGAGATATGTTGATGATACTTCTGTGTGATTGAGGAGGCAAATGCAGGACCTTTCCTAGACTACCTCAATAGCCTACGTCCAACAATCCAGTTCACAATGGAGTTTGAGAAAAACAGAAGCGTTCCTTTCCTGGACACTTTCCTGACACGTAGGGAGGATGGGAGTATTGACGATGAAGTGTACCACAAACCTACACACACAGATTTATATTTGCAGTACACCTCTCACCATCTTTTGCATGTCAAGAGGGGTGTAGCCTAACGTCTATTCCACAGAGCCAGGACAGTGGTCATGGGAGATACCATCAAAAAGGAGGAGAAACATGTCACTGAAGTCCTGAAGGCCAATGGTTACCCTGCACACATCATCAGATCGGCACAGAGACCCAGGAGAACCAAACTGGAAGATGAGGCATTGAAGTACACAATTTGTGTACCGTATGTCTCAGGGCTGAGTGAAGATGTGAGGAGAGTGTGAAGGATGTTTGATATCAGGACAGTATTTACCACAATCTCCACACTCAGGCAGCAGCTCACCAGAGTTAAGGATGTCAACCCTCCTCTATGAAAAGCTGGTGTGATATATAAGTTTCCTTGTAGCTGTGGAAAGGAGTATAATGGAGAGACCAAGAGAGCTCTGGGAAGTCGCATAAAGGAACATCAGTCTGTCACTAGAGGAGGGGAAACAGAGAAGTCTGCCATAGCGGAACATGCCTGGGCTGAACAACACAATCCTCAATGGGATGAAACATCTGTATTAGAACAGGCTAGGAATATTGCCATTCTTCAGATTAAAGAGGCATTTTGCATTATGTTGGCTGAAAAACAAAATTTGTTGAATAGAGACTGGGGTACCGCCATCTCACACTGTTGTAAGTCACTCTTACGACAACAGAAACAACATCATGTCAACCCTGCACAATTGTGAACAGTAAATCCAGCAGTTACGAATATAATTAGTTGAGCCCCGTAATGGCTGTGGAGGAGTCCTAGTATAAATGTGATGTCTTTTTCTGAGTTGTGCATTCTCTGATGAAGGCTACAGTATAGTAGTTGAAACGTCAGCTTTTTAGATATATATTTTGTCAGATATGTACTTCGTGCTTGTGTTTTACCTTGCGTAACTTGTTGGATTTTGGAATACTTTCATGAATAAATATGGACCAACGGAGAATTTCACTCCGCCAATAAGTCATCAATCCTTGACCATCTGGCTTGGTAATGGTAGAGGTGACCGTAGGGGGCGGATGACTCCGGATTCCTGCATACTCTTCAGCTGCTTAGCAACTTTCTGATGAACAGCGAAGGGCCTCCACTGCTCCGGATGTCTCTTGCATGCCGCATTTCCAGTGTTGATCTCTATTTGCACCAGGTCCTCCTCGCCACGTACTTTGCGATGTAGGCTAAAAGCCTGGTGATGCTTAGCAAGGAACTCTTCGAGGCAAGCTGACTGTTCTCATCTAGCAGTGCTGGCCTGTCCACGATCTCCAGTAATATCTACTTCCTGACAGTGGACTCCAGTTTGGTGTCAACCCAGATAATCTTCCAGAATTGCAGTTCTGGGATACGGTCATCTCCCGTGTGAACATTAAGCTGGTCAAACACGATAATATCTTCACCTTGGCCCATCATGGATCCTGGAGGTACCCGCTGGATGAAACCTGATATGTGACAACAACAGCATTTGTGTGGCAACTAGCAGGAGGACAGTTCTACTCCAGACTCTTGCTCGAAGGTGTGAGTAGTTTTAGCTGAAGGGTGGCTCCATCCTTTTCCCCTTCAACTTCCACCAGCACAACTGCACACTGACCACGAGGCAGACAAAGAGATTATACTACTTTGATGGAGATTGTTTGGACAAACACTGAAGCCTCCAGTGAGTCAGATGGAGCGGCCCCTTTGGAAGAGACCGTAGGAGTCCTTGCAAATTCGTCCAGGCTCAAGATCACAATGGTACTGATTAGTGCCTAGCTTCCTGTACACCCCTTCGGAAAGCAGTGGATGCTCCTCTGCATCAGGCTTGATGTATGCTGGGGTGGTCATTGTCTTCGCTGCGAATGGGAGGTTTTTCTTTCGGAGCTTGACAATGGCTGGCACTCTATGCAGGACTTTGCCACCAATGATAGTGATGTCAGCCCCGCTGCCAACTGCACGATAAACTGGTACAGCCTCGAGCTCAACTGGCACACACTGAGGCTGACTGCCTTTGTCCTTAACTCGGATCATGCTCACTCCTACGTGGGAATCCTCATCGGAAGAGAAAAGACGGTTTAAAACAGATTGCTCTTCTCCATCAGCCGGAGGCTTCTGCTTTGAGGATACATGCTTCTCCACTGCTCATGGATCTCTCCTCCCACTACACTCGGTGCGACTGCACTTACAATCCCTGGCCAAGTGACCAGCCTTGTGACAGAGGTAGCACTTGCGGGTCTCGGAAGTTATTACTGATTCCGGACCATTACCTTTAGGTTGGACTGTTTTCCTATTCAGAGGCCGTGGGAGCAGACCACCTGAGACCTGTTGGTACTGTTGTCCCTTCCTAAAGTATGCAAGCCTCTTCTCTTTGTTGTGTGATGCCAAAGACAGCTCCTGGTACAGTAGAGAGCAATAAATGTTAACGTACCGCACCGTATCAGTACAGTACCGCACCTGCAACGTGTCAGTACCACACCCGCACCATATCAGTACCGCACCCACATCGCACCCGCACCGCACCCGTACCGCACCAGTACCACACCCGCACCGTATGAGTACCCCATCCTCCCTGTACCATTACCGCTCCGAACTATTGCCGCATTCACTGAAGACTCACTGTCTAGCATTTAACTCGTGAACTGAACGTGACATCCATGTAGGTAACGGTACTCAACTTCCGTGGATGAGTTGCGGACGGCGATAGAAGCTCGTCACTGCATAAGTAGTCTCTGCATGTCCTTCTACTTAAGTATTGTTACATACATCGCAAAGTAATTTATTTTCAATTAGCGAACTGAAGGATTGTTTTCTTTTTTCATGGAGAAGGTCGTCTTTATACGACAGTGTATGTTGAAGTTATTAGTTGATGCAATAATTTATTATGTACCTGCTGTAGCGTGACGAGGCGGGACAGGATTTTTGTTGACCTTTGCTACTCACACTTGACTTCTCAGTAATAGCTTACGGCAGTTGTTTGCCTTTGCCACGTGCACTCAACTTCCAGTAACAATTTCCCTGCCCACTGGGCTCGGGTACGAGGCGCGATGGCCGTTGTTGGCTTTGCTGATTATCTGCTACGCACCCTTGACTCCTCAGTAGTAATCTCTGTCCTTCTTTTTAAGTATTGTTGCATACGTTGCTATAAGTAATTTATTTTCAATTAACGAACTAATGCATTGTTTTCGTTTTTAGCTTGTATTTAAACCTGTGTTGGGTTGTTATAATTATTCTTGGATCTGTTTGGTTTGTTTTTGTTCACTTTTTTCAGTCTTGTTATGTTGTTTCCGTTGTGTTGTTGTTAAGTATTGTTGCATATGTTGCTAGGCAATTTATTTTCAATTCACGAATTAAAGGATTTTTCTTGCTTTTAGTCAATATTTGTGCTTGTATCGAGTTGTTATCGTTCAGAAACAGGAAATTAACTTGGTATGGACTTATTCAGATTATGCGTTCATACTAGCAAATTTTGTTGTATAAACTGTACGCACTTAAGCGCAGTTTTGGAATCAAAAATCTACATATGTGGCCAATAAATGGCATTAGTCAAATTTGACTTGACAGAAGGATTCGCTATTCAAATCCCTGGGGAGGAACGTGCTCTGGCCCCAACCTTATGAGCATGACCACCTGTCATTCGGGTATTAAAGTATCTCTCTATAGTTTACATTTTTTTCAACGATATTAAGACATGATAACTTACCGTTCGACAATGATGGTAATCCCCTCATTTATTGGAGAAGGTAGAACCAATTCTTCTAGTTGATCTCTCTTGATTCGCGGCAAGAGCTGCTTGACAAGATTCCTAACTCCTGTTGTACTAGGTAGAACCATTTCTTCTGGTCGATCTCTCCTGATTCGTGGCAAGAGCTGCTCGACAAGATTCCTAACTCCTTAGTCCTGGTTACTACTTCAAAACGAGAATGAGTGGATCTACCGAGGCGCCACTTATATGCCATTTCCCAATGGATAATTAACGCTGGTCCGGGGATCCTTGTCGGAGGCCGCTTCTGGTCCGATAATTAATTGACAACGACGAACAAAGAGCCTATCGGTACCCAAACATTCTGCCGGCCAAGCCGAACGGCTTCACAAATACCCAAGTACAAAAGACATGCATAACATGCAGTGATGCGATACAGCAAGAAACAAGTATATACGACAACAAGCTAATAAAATACTACGACAGCAACTAAGTTAACAGGAACTACGACCGTACTATACGACAAGCTAACAAGTACTACGACAACAATTAAGCTAACAAAACTACGATGACAAGTCAACAAGTACAACTTAGCCCCGAGCCTTCAGTCTTCGTAGACGAGAATCACTAGTTTTACTTAGCCCCTTACAACGCCTACTCCCTACTGGCTGCGGAAGATGTA